>CAKALS010000376.1:57500-75000 GCA_916701275.1 Sebastes miniatus | reverse complement strand
CAATAGAACCCGTCTATAGTGTCCAGCAGCAGCAGCAGTATGCTGAGTGTGTTTTGTCTCCAGGTGTTAGCCCGTACCCGGACCTCCCTCTGACCCAGGAGTTCTACTCTGCCCTGAAGAGAGGCTACAGGATGAGTCCACCTGATCACGCTCCTCACGGCATGTATGAACCTCTGGAGGCTTCTCTCCATCTGTAGATCCTCTATAGATCCTCTATAGATCCTCTATAGATCCTCTATTGATCCTCTATAGTTCCTCTATAGTTCCTCTATAGTTCCTCTATAGATCCTCTATAGATCCTCTATAGTTCCTCTATAGATCCTCTATTGATCCTCTATAGTTCCTCTATAGATCCTCTATAGATCCTCTATAGATCCTCTGTAGTTCCTCTATAGTTCCTCTATAGATCCTCTATAGTTCATCTATAGTTCCTCTATAGATCCTCTGTAGTTCCTCTGTAGATCCTCTATAGATCCTCTATAGATCCTCTATAGTTCCTCTGTAGATCCTCTATAGATCCTCTGTAGATCCTCTGTAGATCCTCTATAGATCCTCTATAGTTCCTCTGTAGATCCTCTATAGATCCTCTGTAGATCCTCTATAGATCCTCTATAGTTCCTCTATAGATCCTCTATTGATCCTCTATAGATCCTCTATAGATCCTCTATAGTTCCTCTATAGATCCTCTATTGATCCTCTATAGTTCCTCTATAAATCCTCTATAGATCCTCTATAGTTCCTCTATTGATCCTCTATAGTTCCTCTATAGATCCTCTATAGATCCTCTGTAGTTCCTCTATAGTTCCTCTATAGTTCCTCTATAGATCCTCTGTAGTTCCTCTGTAGATCCTCTATAGATCCTCTATAGATCCTCTATAGTTCCTCTGTAGATCCTCTATAGATCCTCTGTAGATCCTCTATAGATCCTCTATAGTTCCTCTGTAGATCCTCTATAGATCCTCTGTAGATCCTCTATAGATCCTCTATAGTTCCTCTATTGATCCTCTATAGTTCCTCTATAGATCCTCTATAGATCCTCTATTGATCCTCTATAGTTCCTCTATAGATCCTCTATAGTTCCTCTATAGATCCTCTATAGATCCTCTATAGATCCTCTATAGTTCCTCTATAGATCCTCTATAGTTCCTCTATAGATCCTCTATAGATCCTCTATAGTTCCTCTATAGATCCTCTATAGTTCCTCTATAGATCCTCTATTGATCCTCTATAGTTCCTCTATAGATCCTCTATAGATCCTCTGTAGTTCCTCTATAGTTCCTCTATAGATCCTCTATAGTTCCTCTATAGTTCCTCTATAGATCCTCTATAGATCCTCTGTAGTTCCTCTGTAGATCCTCTATAGATCCTCTATAGATCCTCTATAGTTCCTCTATAGATCCTCTGTAGTTCCTCTATAGTTCCTCTATAGATCCTCTATAGTTCCTCTATAGTTCCTCTATAGATCCTCTATAGATCCTCTATTGATCCTCTATAGTTCCTCTATAGATCCTCTATAGATCCTCTATAGTTCCTCTATAGATCCTCTATTGATCCTCTATAGTTCCTCTATAGATCCTCTATAGATCCTCTATAGATCCTCTATAGTTCCTCTATAGATCCTCTATAGATCCTCTATAGTTCCTCTATAGATCCTCTATAGTTCCTCTATAGATCCTCTATTGATCCTCTATAGTTCCTCTATAGATCCTCTGTAGTTCCTCTATAGTTCCTCTATAGATCCTCTATAGTTCCTCTATAGTTCCTCTATAGATCCTCTATAGATCCTCTGTAGTTCCTCTGTAGATCCTCTATAGATCCTCTATAGATCCTCTATAGTTCCTCTATAGATCCTCTATAGATCCTCTGTAGTTCCTCTATAGTTCCTCTATAGATCCTCTATAGTTCCTCTATAGATCCTCTATTGATCCTCTATAGTTCCTCTATAGATCCTCTATAGATCCTCTGTAGTTCCTCTATAGTTCCTCTATAGATCCTCTATAGTTCCTCTATAGTTCCTCTATAGATCCTCTATAGATCCTCTGTAGTTCCTCTGTAGATCCTCTATAGATCCTCTATAGATCCTCTATAGTTCCTCTATAGATCCTCTATAGATCCTCTGTAGTTCCTCTATAGTTCCTCTATAGATCCTCTATAGTTCCTCTATAGATCCTCTGTAGTTCCTCTGTAGATCCTCTATAGATCCTCTATAGATCCTCTATAGATCCTCTGTAGATCCTCTATAGATTCTCTATAGTTCCTCTGTAGATCCTCTATAGATCCTCTATAGATCCTCTATAGTTCCTCTGTAGATCCTCTATAGATCCTCTGTAGATCCTCTATAGATCCTCTATAGATCCTCTATAGTTCCTCTGTAGATCCTCTATAGATCCTCTGTAGTTCCTCTATAGTTCCTCTATAGATCCTCTATAGTTCCTCTGTAGATCCTCTGTAGTTCCTCTGTAGATCCTCTATAGATCCTCTGTAGTTCCTCTATAGATCCTCTATAGTTCCTCTATAGATCCTCTATAGATCCTCTATTGTTCCTCTATAGTTCCTCTATAGATCCTCTATAGATCCTCTGTAGTTCCTCTATAGATCCTCTATAGTTCCTCTATAGATCCTCTATTGTTCCTCTATAGTTCCTCTATAGATCCTCTATAGTTCCTCTATAGATCCTCTGTAGATCCTCTGTAGTTCCTCTATAGATCCTCTATAGTTCCTCTATAGATCCTCTATAGATCCTCTATAGATCCTCTGTAGTTCCTCTATAGTTCCTCTATAGATCCTCTATAGATCCTCTGTAGTTCCTCTATAGATCCTCTGTAGTTCCTCTATAGATCCTCTATAGTTCCTCTATAGATCCTCTATTGTTCCTCTATAGTTCCTCTATAGATCCTCTATAGTTCCTCTATAGATCCTCTGTAGATCCTCTGTAGTTCCTCTATAGATCCTCTATAGTTCCTCTATAGATCCTCTATAGATCCTCTATAGATCCTCTGTAGTTCCTCTATAGTTCCTCTATAGATCCTCTATAGATCCTCTGTAGTTCCTCTATAGATCCTCTGTAGTTCCTCTATAGATCCTCTGTAGTTCCTCTATAGATCCTCTATAGATCCTCTATAGATCCTCTATTGTTCCTCTATAGATCCTCTATAGTTCCTCTATAGTTCCTCTATAGATCCTCTATAGATCCTCTATAGATCCTCTATAGATCCTCTATTGTTCCTCTATAGATCCTCTATAGATCCTCTATAGATCCTCTATTGTTCCTCTATAGATCCTCTATAGATCCTCTATAGTTCCTCTATAGATCCTCTATAGATCCTCTCTGAGTCTCTGAGTCTCTGAGTCTCTGTCTCTTTGTCTCCAGTTATGACCTGATGAAACAGTGTTGGGAGGACAAACCTCAGTCCAGACCTTCTTTCTCCTCGCTGGTGGTCTCCGTTGGAAACATGTTGACTGATGACTACAAAAAGGTACCAGAGTACTTCATCATCTGTAATCCCACCTGATTCACTCAGTTCTCATTGATTGATTGATTGATTGATTGATTGATTGATCTGTTAAAGCGTTACCTCCAGCTGACGGAGGACTTCAGAGGTGAACGTTCAGCCGTTGTTGGATCCAGACTGAGTCCGTCTGGAGATGCTGGAGATCCGACTGACGGACAGACGGACGCAAACGGTCAGAAACATCCGTTTATTGATCACTTTATTGATGAAGGAAGTTAAACTCATGAGATCACCCCCCCACACCTTCTCCATGTTGTTCACAGGAAGCCCCGCCCTTCAGGTGAATGTTGACCTGTTGGAGGCGGAGCCAGAGGAGGCAGGCCCCTCCCACAGCACCTACATCATCCCCAACACTGACATCACCATAGAAACCGGCAGCGGCGCTGCGCTGGACGCAGTCAGGTACAAACTAAACATACATCAGATGATATACGGTGATGATGATGATGATGGTGATGATGATGATGATGATGGTGATGATGATGATGATGGTGATGATGATGATGATGGTGATGATGATGATGATGATGATGATGATGATGATGATGATGGTGATGATGATGATGATGATGATGGTGATGATGGTGATGTGATGATGATGATGATGATGATGATGGTGATGATGGTGATGATGGTGATGATGATGATGATGATGGTGATGATGGTGATGATGACGATGACGATGACGATGATGATGATGATGATGACGATGATGGAGATGATGATGATGGTGATGATGATGGTGATGATGATGGTGATGATGATGATGATGATGATGATGATGATGATGATGATGGTGATGATGATGATGATGATGATGGTGATGATGGTGATGATGGTGATGATGGTGATGGTGATGATGGTGATGATGATGATGATGATGATGGTGATGATGATGATGATGATGATGGTGATGATGATGATGATGGTGATGATGGTGATGATGGTGATGATGATGATGATGATGATGGTGATGGTGATGATGATGATGGTGATGATGGTGATGATGGTGATGATGATGATGATGATGGATGATGGTGATGATGACGATGACGATGACGATGACGATGATGATGATGACGATGATGGAGATGATGATGATGGTGATGATGATGGTGATAATGGTGATGATGATGATGGTGGTGATGATGGAGATGATGATGATGATGGTGATGATGATGATGATGGTCATCTCTCTCCTCTGCAGCCCTCAGCTGCCAGAGTCTCAGGAGACCCCAGGAGCACAGGAAGTGACATCGTCAGAGAACAGACAGGAAGCCGAGGAGCCTCCCGGGTCATCCCGCCGCCGTGAGGAAGACGAGGAGAGCTGCCTGTGAAGAGATCAGCTGCCTTCCAGACTAAATGGAGGGTCTAATTAACCCCGGGACCTCCTCCTGCCAGGCAGAGCCGAGGGCTTTAAAACCCAGGTGTAAAACATGACATCATCAACAGACTGTGGCAGGTAACAAACTGGGTTATTTGACCCACGGTGATGACTGTAAGGCTGCCAAACAAAAAGGGCTTTGTTTTTTATTATTGATATTTTTTTAAATAATTTTCATATAAAAAAAGGACGCATAAATATGATTAATTTTGAATGAGAGTAAACTGCAGCAGGTCCTGAATCTAATTTATAACTGTATAATGTTCAGCTGCATATTGTGTATTTACTGAGTATTATTCAGACGTGTCTGTGTATATCTGCGTTATCATAATCTGCTCTGTTTATTCAAACTGCTTCTAGACAAACAGATCGGATTCATGCTGGAACTGAACCTTTATTAAAATACATATCTGAATAAAGTGTGAGGATCAGTTTGTTATAAATCAAACTCTGATTAAAGGTGTTATTATTATTATTTTATAATTAGTGGCTTTGATGACTTTATGAAGATGATTTATCACCACGCAGTCCTGATGAAGCTGACCGGCTGAGTTATTGAATATTAAACTGTTAATAAATCAACACGCAGCCAGTTTCTACTTCCTGTTGTCATGTGGAACAAAGAGAAGTTGGGAAAGTGCTGAATGTGATAAACTGTTTCCTCCGTCACAAACTCACTGAACCAAAAGAGCTTCCTCTTTTTACCTCTCAAAGCTCAACAACATCAAGCTTCTGTTCAAACCGTGTTTCATTTATTTATAAAAACATCTAACTACATCTACTGTAACTAACTACATCTACTGTAACTAACTACATCTACTGTAACTAACTAACATCTACTGTAACTAACTACATCTACTGTAACTAACTACATCTACTGTAACTAACTACATCTACTGTAACTAACTACATCTACTGTAACAAACTACATCTACTGTAACAAACTACATCTACTGTAACTAACTAACATCTACTGTAACTAACTACATCTACTGTAACTAACTACATCTACTGTAACTAACTACATCTACTGTAACTAACTACATCTACTGTAACTAACTAACATCTACTGTAACTAACTAACATCTACTGTAACTAACTACATCTACTGTAACTAACTACATCTACTGTAACTAACTAACATCTACTGTAACTAACTACATCTACTGTAACTAACTACATCTACTGTAACTAACTAACATCTACTGTAACTAACTAACAGCTACTGTAACTAACTACAGCTACTGTAACTAACTACAGCTACTGTAACTAACTACATCTACTGTAACTAACTACATCTACTGTAACTAACTAACATCTACTGTAACTAACTACATCTACTGTAACTAACTACATCTACTGTAACTAACTAACATCTACTGTAACTAACTACATCTACTGTAACTAACTACATCTACTGTAACTAACTACATCTACTGTAACTAACTAACATCTACTGTAACTAACTACATCTACTGTAACTAACTACATCTACTGTAACTAACTAACATCTACTGTAACTAACTAACATCTACTGTAACTAACTACATCTACTGTAACTAACTACATCTACTGTAACTAACTAACATCTACTGTAACTAACTACATCTACTGTAACTAACTACATCTACTGTAACTAACTAACATCTACTGTAACTAACTACATCTACTGTAACTAACTAACATCTACTGTAACTAACTACATCTACTGTAACTAACTACATCTACTGTAACTAACTAACATCTACTGTAACTAACTAACATCTACTGTAACTAACTACATCTACTGTAACTAACTACATCTACTGTAACTAACTAACATCTACTGTAACTAACTACATCTACTGTAACTAACTAACATCTACTGTAACTAACTAACATCTACTGTAACTAACTAACATCTACTGTAACTAACTACAGCTACTGTAACTAACTACATCTACTGTAACTAACTAACATCTACTGTAACTAACTACATCTACTGTAACTAACTACATCTACTGTAACTAACTAACATCTACTGTAACTAACTAACATCTACTGTAACTAACTAACATCTACTGTAACTAACTACAGCTACTGTAACTAACTACATCTACTGTAACTAACTAACATCTACTGTAACTAACAACATCTACTGTAACTAACAACAGCTACTGTAACTAACTAACATCTACTGTAACTAACTACAGCTACTGTAACTAACTACATCTACTGTAACTAACTAACATCTACTGTAACTAACAACATCTACTGTAACTAACAACAGCTACTGTAACTAACTACATCTACTGTAACTAACTAACATCTACTGTAACTAACTAACATCTACTGTAACTAACTAACATCTACTGTAACTAACTACATCTACTGTAACTAACTACATCTACTGTAACTAACTAACATCTACTGTAACTAACTACATCTACTGTAACTAACTACATCTACTGTAACTAACTACATCTACTGTAACTAACTACATCTACTGTAACTAACTACATCTACTGTAACTAACTAACATCTACTGTAACTAACATCTACTGTAACTAACTACATCTACTGTAACTAACTAACATCTACTGTAACTAACTACATCTACTGTAACTAACTAACATCTACTGTAACTAACAACATCTACTGTAACTAACTAACATCTACTGTAACTAACTACATCTACTGTAACTAACTACATCTACTGTAACTAACTAACATCTACTGTAACTAACTACATCTACTGTAACTAACTACATCTACTGTAACTAACAACATCTACTGTAACTAACTAACATCTACTGTAACTAACTACATCTACTGTAACTAACTAACATCTACTGTAACTAACTACATCTACTGTAACTAACTACATCTACTGTAACTAACATCTACTGTAACTAACTAACATCTACTGTAACTAACTAACATCTACTGTAACTAACTACATCTACTGTAACTAACTACATCTACTGTAACTAACTAACATCTACTGTAACTAACTACATCTACTGTAACTAACTACATCTACTGTAACTAACTACATCTACTTTAACTAACTAACATCTACTGTAACTTACTACATCTACTGTAACTAACTACATCTACTGTAACTAACTACATCTACTGTAACTAGTAACTAACTACATCTACTGTAACTAACTACATCTACTGTAACTAACTAACATCTACTGTAACTAATTAACATCTACTGTAACTAACTAACATCTACTGTAACTAACTACATCTACTGTAACTAACTACATCTACTGTAACTAACTACATCTACTGTAACTAACTACATCTACTGTAACTAACTACATCTACTGTAACTAATTAACATCTACTGTAACTAACTAACATCTACTGTAACTAACTACATCTACTGTAACTAACTACATCTACTGTAACTAACTAACATCTACTGTAACTAACTACATCTACTGTAACTAACTACATCTACTGTAACTAACTACATCTACTGTAACTAACATCTACTGTAACTAACTACATCTACTGTAACTAACTACATCTACTGTAACTAATTAACATCTACTGTAACTAACTAACATCTACTGTAACTAACTACATCTACTGTAACTAACTACATCTACTGTAACTAACAACATCTACTGTAACTAACTAACATCTACTGTAACTAACTACATCTACTGTAACTAACTAACATCTACTGTAACTAACTACATCTACTGTAACTAACTACATCTACTGTAACTAATTAACATCTACTGTAACTAACTAACATCTACTGTAACTAACTACATCTACTGTAACTAACTACATCTACTGTAACTAACTAACATCTACTGTAACTAACTACATCTACTGTAACTAACTACATCTACTGTAACTAATTAACATCTACTGTAACTAACTACATCTACTGTAACTAACTACATCTACTGTAACTAACTAACATCTACTGTAACTAACTACATCTACTGTAACTAACTACATCTACTGTAACTAACTACATCTACTGTAACTAACTAACATCTACTGTAACTAACTACATCTACTGTAACTAACTACATCTACTGTAACTAACTAACATCTACTGTAACTAATTAACATCTACTGTAACTAACTAACATCTACTGTAACTAACTACATCTACTGTAACTAACTAACATCTACTGTAACTAACTACATCTACTGTAACTAACTACATCTACTGTAACTAACTACATCTACTGTAACTAACATCTACTGTAACTAACTACATCTACTGTAACTAACTAACATCTACTGTAACTAACTAACATCTACTGTAACTAACTACATCTACTGTAACTAACTACATCTACTGTAACTAACTACATCTACTGTAACTAACTAACATCTACTGTAACTAACTAACATCTACTGTAACTAACTACATCTACTGTAACTAACTAACATCTACTGTAACTAACTACATCTACTGTAACTAACTACATCTACTGTAACTAACTACATCTACTGTAACTAACATCTACTGTAACTAACTACATCTACTGTAACTAACTAACATCTACTGTAACTAACTAACATCTACTGTAACTAACTACATCTACTGTAACTAACATCTACTGTAACTAACTACATCTACTGTAACTAACTAACATCTACTGTAACTAACTACATCTACTGTAACTAATTAACATCTACTGTAACTAACTAACTAACATCTACTGTAACTAACTACATCTACTGTAACTAACTAACATCTACTGTAACTAACTACATCTACTGTAACTAACTACATCTACTGTAACTAACTACATCTACTGTAACTAACTAACATCTACTGTAACTAACTAACATCTACTGTAACTAATTAACATCTACTGTAACTAACTAACATCTACTGTAACTAACTACATCTACTGTAACTAACTAACATCTACTGTAACTAACTACATCTACTGTAACTAACTACATCTACTGTAACTAACTACATCTACTGTAACTAACATCTACTGTAACTAACTACATCTACTGTAACTAACTACATCTACTGTAACTAATTAACATCTACTGTAACTAACTAACATCTACTGTAACTAACTACATCTACTGTAACTAACTACATCTACTGTAACTAACAACATCTACTGTAACTAACTAACATCTACTGTAACTAACTACATCTACTGTAACTAACTAACATCTACTGTAACTAACTACATCTACTGTAACTAACTACATCTACTGTAACTAATTAACATCTACTGTAACTAACTAACATCTACTGTAACTAACTACATCTACTGTAACTAACTACATCTACTGTAACTAACTAACATCTACTGTAACTAACTACATCTACTGTAACTAACTACATCTACTGTAACTAATTAACATCTACTTTAACTAACTAACATCTACTGTAACTTACTACATCTACTGTAACTAACTACATCTACTGTAACTAACTAACATCTACTGTAACTAATTAACATCTACTGTAACTAACTAACATCTACTGTAACTAACTACATCTACTGTAACTAACTAACATCTACTGTAACTAACTACATCTACTGTAACTAACTACATCTACTGTAACTAACATCTACTGTAACTAACTACATCTACTGTAACTAACTACATCTACTGTAACTAATTAACATCTACTGTAACTAACTACATCTACTGTAACTAACTAACATCTACTGTAACTAACTACATCTACTGTAACTAACTACATCTACTGTAACTAACTAACATCTACTGTAACTAACTACATCTACTGTAACTAACTAACATCTACTGTAACTAACTACATCTACTGTAACTAACTACATCTACTGTAACTAACTAACATCTACTGTAACTAACTACATCTACTGTAACTAACTACATCTACTGTAACTAACTAACATCTACTGTAACTAATTAACATCTACTGTAACTAACTAACATCTACTGTAACTAACTACATCTACTGTAACTAACTAACATCTACTGTAACTAACTACATCTACTGTAACTAACTACATCTACTGTAACTAACTACATCTACTGTAACTAACATCTACTGTAACTAACTACATCTACTGTAACTAACTAACATCTACTGTAACTAACTAACATCTACTGTAACTAACTACATCTACTGTAACTAACATCTACTGTAACTAACTACATCTACTGTAACTAACTAACATCTACTGTAACTAACTACATCTACTGTAACTAATTAACATCTACTGTAACTAACTAACTAACATCTACTGTAACTAACTACATCTACTGTAACTAACTAACATCTACTGTAACTAACTACATCTACTGTAACTAACTACATCTACTGTAACTAACTACATCTACTGTAACTAACTACATCTACTGTAACTAACTAACATCTACTGTAACTAACTAACATCTACTGTAACTAATTAACATCTACTGTAACTAACTAACATCTACTGTAACTAACTACATCTACTGTAACTAATTACATCTACTGTAACTAACTACATCTACTGTAACTAATTAACATCTACTGTAACTAACTACATCTACTGTAACTAACTAACATCTACTGTAACTAACAACATCTACTGTAACTAATTAACATCTACTGTAACTAACTACATCTACTGTAACTAACTACATCTACTGTAACTAACTACATCTACTGTAACTAACTACATCTACTGTAACTAACATCTACTGTAACTAACTACATCTACTGTAACTAACTACATCTACTGTAACTAACTAACATCTACTGTAACTAATTAACATCTACTGTAACTAACTAACATCTACTGTAACTAACTACATCTACTGTAACTAACTAACATCTACTGTAACTAACTACATCTACTGTAACTAACTACATCTACTGTAACTAACTAACATCTACTGTAACTAACTACATCTACTGTAACTAACTACATCTACTGTAACTAACTAACATCTACTGTAACTAACTACATCTACTGTAACTAACATCTACTGTAACTAACTACATCTACTGTAACTAACTAACATCTACTGTAACTAATTAACATCTACTGTAACTAACATCTACTGTAACTAACTACATCTACTGTAACTAACTAACATCTACTGTAACTAACTACATCTACTGTAACTAACTACATCTACTGTAACTAACTAACATCTACTGTAACTAACTACATCTACTGTAACTAACTACATCTACCTGCCTGCCTACCTGACTGACACCCCCCTCCTCCTCACCTGCTTCCCTCTGATTCCATCCAGCTCTACTAACCAGTCTGTCTTCGTTCTCCTGCCGGCTGTCCTGTAAGTTCAATTAACTCAATTAACCCTTGAACGCTATGGAGGACGGAAGCTGCCAAAATCAAAACTGAATAAATAAATAAATAAGTAATTAAATGTCCTAAAAGTATATTTAAAATAATTGTAGGCATTCAATAACATTTAATTAATGCCTACATTTATTTTTTATTTTTTTTTATAAAAAATACAAGTATTTATTTATTTATTATAAATATACCATTAAATGTACTCAAATTATAATACATTTAAATGTAGGCATTCAATAACATTATATTAATGCCTACAATTATATTATTTTAGTACATTTAATGGCATATTTATTTATTTATTTATTTATTTATTCAGGTGTGATTTTGGCAGCTTCCGTCCTCCATAGTAATCTTGATGCCTCAACTCTGCATTGTATTCCTCCTATCCCTTAACTTTCCCTCAAGAGAAACCCAGAGAGGACTCAGACAGGGGTGGAGCGTGGGGGGTGGAGGATGGAGGGTGGAGCATGGGAGGGTGCTGGGTGGCGTTGGGTTGAGGAGAGGAAGTGGGACTCCTTCAGTTTAACTTGAACAGAGTGAAGAACAACAGAGAGGAAGATGAAGGTCCGTTCTCTACTGCTGTCGATCGTCTTCAGCTGCTGCTGCTCTGCTGAAGGTCAGAAAAACACTTCAACACTCTTTATTCACTGTTTATTACACATCTATTAATGCTTCATTAAGGGTTTATTAAACATCTATTAATGCTTTATTAAGGGTTCATTACAGACTCTTTATTCACTGTTCATTACACAGTTAATAATGCTTCATTAAGGGTTTATTACACAGATCATAATGCTTCATTAAGGGTTTATTCAACATCAATTAATGCTAGATAGATGATAGATGATCAATAGACAACTTTATTGATCCCTGTAGGGAGATTCGATGGCCACCAAGTCAAACAACAACAAACAACAAACAGAGTTTTTACAATCCACCAATAAATCAATACCGTTATAAGAAGCCTTTGAGACCTGATCAGCAGCTGAGAGGATCCATGGATCTAAACCTTATCTAACTGAGACATCACTAGTCGCTCCCTGAGTGAGCTTCTGAGTCCGGTAAACACCATGAAATGGACCGCCTTCAAAATGCAGAAATGGTTTTGTCTGGACCTCAGAGGGTCAGCAGAGCTACAAACACTAACGTCTGTCACTGACTGACTGACTGACTGACTGACTGAGTGACTGAGTGACTGACTGACTGAGTGACTGAGTGTCTGAGTGTCTGACCGACCGACCGACTGAGTGATGAAGTTACAGGATTGGTCAGCCGACTGTTGGAGTCTCCTCATTGGTCGATGCTCTTTCAGAATGAAAAGGTGGAGAACAGTTCTGTGTTCAGGTTTTCTGGGGAGCGTGTCAGAGGTTCAGTGTATCATTACATCGTGCTGTTGTTGTGTATGCGCTATTGTTTATGTGCATTTAAGTTAAGTTTCGTTATGTTGTGCTTCGTATTGTGTTACCGTACATTCACACCAAGCGCCAAGCAAACTTTCAACCATGGAAGAATTAACCTCTGTAGCTGCTTTGTACATGTTGGTGAAGTCCCAGATATGTCAGAAAACCAAACGCCGTCGTGTCTGGGTTCATAACGTCACCCGGCGGCGAGCTGTATTACATACTGTATCTGTATCTAGCAGCCACACGTCTCTACGTCGGTATGAACCCAAAGTAAACAGACTGCTGTGATTTAATATCAATAAACGGATCAAAATGATGCCGAAGTAACGACATTATGATGTTGATTTGTAAAAAGACCGAATTCATGTTTTGTCAGATCTGTTACCGTGACGACAAGCAAACAACTTTTAAAATGCTTGTTTTCTGAATGGAGTCTGGATGGATCAGCGCCAGGCTATGCTAACATGTTAGCTGCTCCATCAACTCTCAACATGACGTCATCTAGACATAAATAGTCCAGGTCCCTGTCTCGGTTAGACCCTCTAGAGCCCGACTCTGTCTGTAGTCAGCCTCGGTTAGACCCTCTAGAGCCCGACTCTGTCTGTAGTCAGCCTCGGTTAGACCCATTAGAGCCCGACTCTGTCTGTAGTCAGCCTCGGTTAGACCCTCTAGAGCCCGACTCTGTCTGCAGTCAGCCTCGGTTAGACCCTCTAGAGCCCGACTCTGTCTGCAGTCAGCCTCGGTTAGACCCTCTAGAGCCCGACTCTGTCTGCAGTCAGCCTCGGTTAGACCCTCTAGAGCCCGACTCTGTCTGCAGTCAGCCTCGGTTAGACCCTCTAGAGCCCGACTCTGTCTGCAGTCAGCCTCGGTTAGACCCTCTAGAGCCCGACTCTGTCTGCAGTCAGCCTCGGTTAGACCCTCTAGAGCCCGACTCTGTCTGCAGTCAGCCTCGGTTAGACCCTCTAGAGCCCGACTCTGTCTGCAGTCAGCCTCGGTTAGACCCTCTAGAGCCCGACTCTGTCTGCAGTCAGCCTCGGTTAGACCCATTAGAGCCCGACTCTGTCTGTAGTCAGCCTCGGTTAGACCCTCTAGAGCCCGACTCTGTCTGTAGTCAGCCTCGGTTAGACCCATAAGAGCCCGACTCTGTCTGTAGTCAGCCTCGGTTAGACCCTCTAGAGCCCGACTCTGTCTGTAGTCAGCCTCGGTTAGACCCTCTAGAGCCCGACTCTGTCTGTAGTCAGCCTCGGTTAGACCCTCTAGAGCCCGACTCTGTCTGTAGTCAGCCTCGGTTAGACCCATTAGAGCCCGACTCTGTCTGTAGTCAGCCTCGGTTAGACCCTCTAGAGCCCGACTCTGTCTGTAGTCAGCCTCGGTTAGACCCTCTAGAGCCCGACTCTGTCTGTAGTCAGCCTCGGTTAGACCCTCTACAGCCCGACTCTGTCTGTAGTCAGCCTCGGTTAGACCCTCTAGAGCCCGACTCTGTCTGTAGTCAGCCTCGGTTAGACCCATTAGAGCCCGACTCTGTCTGTAGTCAGCCTCAGTTAGACCCTCTAGAGCCCGACTCTGTCTGTAGTCAGCCTCGGTTAGACCCTCTACAGCCCGACTCTGTCTGTAGTCAGCCTCGGTTAGACCCTCTAGAGCCCGACTCTGTCTGTAGTCAGCCTCGGTTAGACCCTCTAGAGCCCGACTCTGTCTGTAGTCAGCCTCGGTTAGACCCATTAGAGCCCGACTCTGTCTGTAGTCAGCCTCGGTTAGACCCTCTAGAGCCCGACTCTGTCTGTAGTCAGCCTCGGTTAGACCCTCTACAGCCCGACTCTGTCTGTAGTCAGCCTCGGTTAGACCCTCTAGAGCCCGACTCTGTCTGTAGTCAGCCTCGGTTAGACCCTCTAGAGCCCGACTCTGTCTGTAGTCAGCCTCGGTTAGACCCTCTAGAGCCCGACTCTGTCTGTAGTCAGCCTCGGTTAGACCCTCTAGAGCCCGACTCTGTCTGTAGTCAGCCTCGGTTAGACCCTCTAGAGCCCGACTCTGTCTGTAGTCAGCCTCGGTTAGACCCTCTAGAGCCCGACTCTGTCTGTAGTCAGCCTCGGTTAGACCCTCTAGAGCCCGACTCTGTCTGTAGTCAGCCTCGGTTAGACCCATTAGAGCCCGACTCTGTCTGTAGTCAGTCCTCGGTTAGACCCTCTAGAGCCCGACTCTGTCTGTAGTCAGCCTCGGTTAGACCCTCTACAGCCCGACTCTGTCTGTAGTCAGCCTCGGTTAGACCCTCTAGAGCCCGACTCTGTCTGTAGTCAGCCTCGGTTAGACCCTCTAGAGCCCGACTCTGTCTGTAGTCAGCCTCGGTTAGACCCTCTAGAGCCCGACTCTGTCTGTAGTCAGCCTCGGTTAGACCCATTAGAGCCCGACTCTGTCTGTAGTCAGCCTCGGTTAGACCCTCTAGAGCCCGACTCTGTCTGTAGTCAGCCTCGGTTAGACCCTCTACAGCCCGACTCTGTCTGTAGTCAGCCTCGGTTAGACCCTCTAGAGCCCGACTCTGTCTGTAGTCAGCCTCGGTTAGACCCTCTAGAGCCCGACTCTGTCTGTAGTCAGCCTCGGTTAGACCCTCTAGAGCCCGACTCTGTCTGTAGTCAGCCTCGGTTAGACCCTCTAGAGCCCGACTCTGTCTGTAGTCAGCCTCGGTTAGACCCATTAGAGCCCGACTCTGTCTGTAGTCAGCCTCGGTTAGACCCTCTAGAGCCCGACTCTGTCTGTAGTCAGCCTCGGTTAGACCCTCTACAGCCCGACTCTGTCTGTAGTCAGCCTCGGTTAGACCCTCTAGAGCCCGACTCTGTCTGTAGTCAGCCTCGGTTAGACCCTCTAGAGCCCGACTCTGTCTGTAGTCAGCCTCGGTTAGACCCTCTAGAGCCCGACTCTGTCTGTAGTCAGCCTCGGTTAGACCCTCTAGAGCCCGACTCTGTCTGTAGTCAGCCTCGGTTAGACCCTCTAGAGCCCGACTCTATCTGTAGTCAGCCTCGGTTAGACCCATTAGAGCCCGACTCTGTCTGTAGTCAGCCTCGGTTAGACCCTCTAGAGCCCGACTCTGTCTGTAGTCAGCCTCGGTTAGACCCTCTACAGCCCGACTCTGTCTGTAGTCAGCCTCGGTTAGACCCTCTAGAGCCCGACTCTGTCTGTAGTCAGCCTCGGTTAGACCCTCTAGAGCCCGACTCTGTCTGTAGTCAGCCTCGGTTAGACCCTCTAGAGCCCGACTCTGTCTGTAGTCAGCCTCGGTTAGACCCTCTAGAGCCCGACTCTGTCTGTAGTCAGCCTCGGTTAGACCCATTAGAGCCCGACTCTGTCTGTAGTCAGCCTCGGTTAGACCCTCTAGAGCCCGACTCTGTCTGTAGTCAGCCTCGGTTAGACCCTCTACAGCCCGACTCTGTCTGTAGTCAGCCTCGGTTAGACCCTCTAGAGCCCGACTCTGTCTGTAGTCAGCCTCGGTTAGACCCTCTAGAGCCCGACTCTGTCTGTAGTCAGCCTCGGTTAGACCCTCTAGAGCCCGACTCTGTCTGTAGTCAGCCTCGGTTAGACCCACTAGAGCCCGACTCTGTCTGTAGTCAGCCTCGGTTAGACCCTCTAGAGCCCGACTCTGTCTGTAGTCAGCCTCGGTTAGACCCTCTAGAGCCCGACTCTGTCTGTAGTCAGCCTCGGTTAGACCCTCTAGAGCCCGACTCTGTCTGTAGTCAGCCTCGGTTAGACCCTCTACAGCCCGACTCTGTCTGTAGTCAGCCTCGGTTAGACCCTCTAGAGCCCGACTCTGTCTGTAGTCAGCCTCGGTTAGACCCATTAGAGCCCGACTCTGTCTGTAGTCAGTCTCGGTTAGACCCTCTAGAGCCCGACTCTGTCTGTAGTCAGCCTCGGTTAGAC
>CAKALS010000376.1:45000-52500 GCA_916701275.1 Sebastes miniatus | reverse complement strand
CTAAACTTCCTCTGGAACTCGACTATTTAAGGACCTTTATTCTGAAAACCACAGGAAGCTGAATGCTGTACGTGTCGTGTAAAAACTGAAGTTTTGACTTCAGTCGTCTTCACTGCAGGTGATCACCATGACAACCCGCCCGCTGCCATGACAATGGGCGCCGCCCAGTCACCCGACCAATCAGAAGTTGGCCCCGCCCCCAGGCTGTTGGAACTGGTCCGGGATCAGCAGCCGGAGGAGCTCTGGAGGAAGGAGGTCCTGGATCTGCTGACACAGCTGGTCCTGGTCCAGAAGGAGGTCGCCAAGGGCCAGGGCCAGGTGGTCCAACTGCTCGGCACGCTGGGAACTCAGGTGGGTTTACTTTAGTCTAGTTTAAATAAGCTTTAGTTTAGTTTAGTGTAACTTCAGGTAGGATTTAGTTCAGTTTATCTCAGGTTAGTTTGGTTTAGACTCAGGTGGTCCAGCTGCTCGGCGTGCTGGGAGCTCAGGTCAAACATCAAGCAGGATAATTTTAGCAGCGTCCCATTTCAGACTCGGTCTGGACTTGAAATGTACCATAACCGGTCCACCGTTCCACGGTTCCACCGGTCCGCCGGTTCACCGTTCCGACCCGATCTGAGCTAAAGAAACGTCTGAACGGGTCCACAGGCTGACACCAGATCACATGCTCGTTATAGCATCATCTCCAGGTCATATGACCTCTGGTCCAGTTTAACCAGTCTGACCCAGTTTAACCAGTTTAACCAGTGTGACCCAGTTTAACCAGTGTGACCAGTGTGACCAGTGGGACCCAGTCTAACCAGTGTGACCCAGTCTAACCAGTCTGACCCAGTTTAACCAGTGTGACCCAGTTTAACCAGTATGACCAGTGTGACCAGTGTGACCCAGTCTAACCATGGTGACCCAGTCTAACCAGTGTGACCCAGTCTAACCAGTGTGACCAGTGTGACCAGTGTGACCCAGTCTAACCAGTCTGACCCAGTCTAACCAGTGTGACCCAGTCTAACCAGTGTGACCAGTGTGACCCAGTTTAACCAGTGTGACCCAGTCTAACCAGTGTGACCAGTGTGACCCAGTTTAACCAGTGTGACCCAGTTTAACCAGTGTGAACCAGTTTAACCAGTGTGACCAGTGTGACCAGCGTTGTGACGTTGTGTCCTCAGGGTTCCCAGCAGATCCAGGACCTGCAGAACGTGGCTCGGCACCAGAGTCTGCTGGTAGAGAACCATCAGGCGTTACTGCTGCAGACGTCCCGCATCGCCACCCATCTGCAGGAAGTCATCAAGAAACCTGTCACTGAGTGAGCCAATGAGATGCTCCGATTCTCCACAGGCAGCCAATGAGATGCTCCGATTCTCCACAGGCAGCCAATGAGATGCTCCGATCCTCCACAGGCAGCCAATGAGATGCTCCGATTGCACTGACAGTGGAATATGTTCTAAACCGGCCAATCAGGTCGATCTGTTCTTAATCAGCTGGCCAATCATTTACATTAGTTTCTAACCAGTTGACCACTAACCTGTTAATCAATGAGAATCATCTCCAGTGTGCTGATCATCAAACTAATTGATTAGATAAAAACTGTTTCATGAAATCAACGATAGTTTTGTCTTTACGATCATGTTGATTTATTGTATTTCCTCTCGTCTCATTTTAAATAAAGTCATGTTGAATCATCCAGATGTTTGTGATGTGTTCCAGATGTTTGTGTGTCTGTGTTCTATAGAAGTTATTTTAAAGAGAAACGTTCTCTCTCCCAACTCATCAAATACTGCTGCTTGATCACAGCCGTCGGCATCACACACACCGGGGACGGGTTACCCCTCTGGAGTTACTGTAGGACAGACCGGGGACGGAGTACCCCTCTAGTGTTACTGTAGGACAGACCGGGGACGGAGTACCCCTCTAGTGTTACTGTAGGACAGACCGGGGACGGAGTACCCCTCTAGTGTTACTGTAGGACAGACCGTAGAGTTACTGTAGGACAGACCGGGGACGGAGTACCCCTCTAGTGTTACTGTAGGACAGACCGTAGAGTTACTGTAGGACAGACCGGGGACGGAGTACCCCTCTAGTGTTACTGTAGGACACACCGTAGAGTTACTGTAGGACGGACCGGGGACAGCATGTCAATATACACTCGTTACATAGTGTCCTTTCAAAATAAACTTCTGTTTTCACAGGAAGTTAGGTTTAGGAACGGTCGTGGTTGACGTTAACTTCACTGACTAGTGACCCAACAACTCACGGGAATAATGATACTAACGACTCATGGGACTAACGAATCACATGATTCATGGGACTAATGATACTACCGTCATGGGACTAATGATACTAACGACTCACGTTATTCACGGGACTAATGACACTAACGACTCACATGATTCACGGGACTAATGACACTAACGACTCACATGATTCACGGAACTAATGATACTAACGACTCACGTTATTCACGGGACTAATGATACTAACGACTCACGTGATTCACGGGACTAATGATACTAACGACTCACGTTATTCACGGGACTAATGATACTAACGACTCACGTGATTCACGGGACTAATGATACTAACGACATATTGAGTAGTTGAACTGATTCACTGTTGGTTTGTTTCAGATCCTTCAGATCCTCCTGATCCTCCTGATCCTCCGTTGATCCGTCTGAACTCCGACTTCCTGCCGAACCGAACCGAGGTGGTTCTGGAGGCCGGCTCCGGCTTCAACCTCAGCTGTCATGGTGACCTTTCGGTCCGCTGGTCCACCACGGCGTTCAATCTGTTGTACAAGGGCCAACAGCTGGACCCGTTGGTGGTAAAGAAGTCGGACCCCAGACACACCGGGACGTACCGCTGTGGGTACACCAACCGGAGCCTGGAACACCTGGACACCTGGATACACCTGTATGTTACAGGTAAGACTAGCTGAGGCTACCCGCCCTGCCAGAGTAGCAGAGATCTGGATCCGAACGTCCCCCTCTGGGCCTGCAGACTGTCATAGACTTGTTCAGGACTCACCTGCTGCTGACAATAGTTACTCATCACCTCCATTTCCCATAATGCCCCTCTCTCAGATCCAGCTGTCCCCTCCAGCGTGTTCGTCACGTCGTATCGCAGATCCTACGATCTCAAGGAGGGCCAGGACTTCCTGTTCAAGTGTCTGCTCACCGACCCGTCCGTCACTAACCTCACCCTCCAATCAGAGGACAGCACCGGGAGCCTGCCCCAGGGGATGACCGTGACCTTTGACCCCCGGAGAGGAGCCCTGATCCGAGACCTGCAGCCGTCCTTTAACGGACGCTACGTTTGTTCAGGCTGGAAGGACGGAAGACAGTTCAGGTCCAAAGCTGTCTCCCTGCTGGTGGACCGCAGTAAGACCTGTCTGTCTCTCTGTCTGTCTGTCTGTCCACCTGTCTGTCTCTCTACCTGTCTCCCCGGTGACCTGTCTGTCTGTCTACCTGTCTGTCTCTCTACCTGTCTCCCCGGTGACCTGTCTGTCTGTCTACCTGTCTCTCTACCTGTCTCCCCGGTGACCTGTCTGTCTGTCTACCTGTCTCTCTACCTGTCTCCCCGGTGACCTGTCTGTCTGTCTACCTGTCTCTCTACCTGTCTCCCCGGTGACCTGTCTGTCTGTCTACTTGTCTGTCTGTCTACCTGTCTGCCTCTCTACCTGTCTCCCCGGTGACCTGTCTGTCTCTCTACCTGTCTGTCTGCAGGGCCCAGTGGTCCTCCCCGTCTGGCTGTCAGTGAGGACAAGGTGGTTCGTCTGGAAGGAGAGACCTTTGAGGTCACCTGTCTGACCAGTAACCCCTCCCATTTGTACATGGTCACCTGGACACACCCACACCTAAAGGTCAGAGGTCACCTGGACACACCCACACCTAAAGGTCAGAGGTCACCTGCGTGTGCTTCCTCGTGACTCACTTCCTGTTAGGATACTCATTGTTTGTCTGTTTGGTTCCAGACTCTGAACGTCACCAACCACTATCAATACAGGAGCTCCCGTCTGCACATAGACATCACTCTGACCGTCTCTAATGTCAGCCGGACTCACGGAGGGACCTACACCTGTACCGCCATCAACGAGGACGGAGGAGTCGCCACGGCAACCACACACCTCACCGTTCTGGGTAAGAGCAGCTGCTGGAAACAAGAGATGGGAACTGTGGGCAGACTGACTGTAGACTAATATCTACTGTCTCTCCTCCTCCTCTTCCTCCTCTTCCTCGTCTTCCTCACCAGATGGGCCCTACCTGAGGATCTACCTGCAGCTAGCTAACGCTAACACCAAGCCCATCGAGGTCTTTGAGGACCCGGCTGCTAATGTTAGCAGCGTGGGGATGGAGGTGCAAGGAGAGCTAGAAGCTAACGTTAGCAGCGGTTCCCTAAAGGTGTACGGGGAACTGATCGTTAACGTTAGCACCGACAGAAAGGACGGGGACGGGGACGGCGGCGCTGACGTCAGCGGCAGCAGCACCGTGGAGGTGTACGAAGGTCGAGATGTGATGCTGACGTTTGTGATGGAGGCTTATCCTCCAATCAGGAACCAGCACTGGACGACGACAGCACAGGTCCACAACGACAACAACGTTACGGTGTACCAGGAGAGCTACGCTGCTAACGGCTACAGGTTAGCATGCTAACAACTACAGGCTAGCACTGTCAGATCTCTACTGCCGGTCAGACAGAGACCTGCTACACCAACAATACCACCTTAACAAGCTGCTACACCAACAGTACCACCTTAACAAGCTGCAGCACCAACAATACCACCTTAACAAGCTGCTACACCAACAGTACCACCTTAACAAGCTGCTACACCAACAGTACCACCTTAACAAGCTGCTACACCAACAATACCACCTTAACAAGCTGCTACACCAACAATACCACCTTAACAAGCTGCAGCACCAACAATACCACCTTAACAAGCTGCTACACCAACAATACCACCTTAACAAGCTGCAGCACCAACAATACCACCTTAACAAGCTGCAGCACCAACAATACCACCTTAACAAGCTGCAGCACCAACAGTACCACCTTAACAAGCTGCTACACCAACAATACCACCTTAACAAGCTGCAGCACCAACAATACCACCTTAACAAGCTGCTACAACAACAGTACCACCTTAACAAGCTGCTACACCAACAGTACCACCTTAACAAGCTGCTACACTAACCATACCACCTTAACAAGCTGCAGCACCAACAGTACCACCTTAACAAGCTGTTGGTACTGCAGCTTGTTAAGGTGGTATTGTTAGTGTAGCAGCTTGTTAAGGTGGTATGGTTGGTGTAGCAGCTTGTTAAGGTCAAGTCATCAAATACTGCTGCTCGATCAGCGTCCGTCGGCATCACACACAACGATGGACGGGGTACCCACTCTACATTTTTCAGACATTTTCGGGACATATTTCAGAATTTATTTGGACTTTTTTCTGACTTTCTTTTAGACATTTTTCGAATTTTCTTTTCGGACATTCTTCTGATGTTTTTCAGATATGTTTCGGACATTTTTCCGACATCTTTCAGACTTTTTTTCAGACAATTTTTGCACATTTGTCAGATATTTTCGGGACATATTTCAGAATTTATTTGATTTTTTTCTGACATTTCTTCGGATATTTTTCAAACTTTTTTTTGGACATTCTTCTGATGTTTTTCAGACTTTTTTGGACATTTGTCAGACAAGTTTTTTTAGACTTTTTTTTCAATATTTTTCTGACATTTTTGGGACATATTTCAGAATTTATTTGGACTTTTTTCGGATATTTTTAAAACTTAAACTTTTCGGACATTCTTCTGATGTTTTCCAGATATTTTTTAGTCTTTTTCAGACGTCAAAGGACCCCTTTGTTAAGGTGGTATTGTTGATATGGAGGTGGTGTGTTTAGGTGGTATTGTTGATATGGAGATGGTGTGTTAAGGTGGTATTGTTGACATGGAGGTGGTGTGTTAAGGTTGTATTGTTGATATGGAGGTGGTGTGTTAAGGTGGTATTGTTGACATGGAGGTGGTGTGTTAAGGTTGTATTGTTGATATGGAGGTGGTGTGTTAAGGTGGTATTGTTGACATGGAGGTGGTGTGTTAAGGTGGTATTGTTGACATAGAGGTGGTGTGTTAAGGTTGTATTGTTGATATGGAGGTGGTGTGTTAAGGTGGTATTGTTGATATGGAGATGGTGTGTTAAGGTGGTATTGTGGACATGGAGGTGGTGTGTTAAGGTGGTATTGTGGACATGGAGGTGGTGTGTTAAGGTGGTATTGTTGACATGGAGGTGGTGTGTTAAGGTGGTATTGTTGACATGGAGGTGGTGTGTTAAGGTGGTATTGTTGATATGGAGGTGGTGTGTTAAGGTGGTATTGTTGACATGGAGGTGGTGTGTTAAGGTGGTATTGTTAATATGGAGGTGGTGTGTTAAGGTGGTATTGTTGACATGGAGGTGGTGTGTTAAGGTGGTATTGTTGATATGGAGGTGGTGTGTTAAGGTGGTATTGTTGATATGGAGGTGGTGTGTTAAGGTGGTATTGTTGACATGGAGGTGGTGTGTTAAGGTGGTATTGTTGACATGGAGGTGGTGTGTTAAGGTGGTATTGTTCATGTTGCAGGTCCGAGGCGATCTTGCAGCTGCGGCGGGTTCGTCAGGAGGATCGAGGTCGATACTCGTTCCACTTTGATAACTCGTTCTTCAACGGCTCGCAGAACATCGACCTCCGAGTCTATCGTAAGACACTTCTCCTCCTCATCGTCTTCCTCTTCTTCTTCTTCTTCTTCTTCCTCTTCTTCTTCTTCTTCTTCCTCTTCTTCTTCTTCTTCTTTCTCTTCTTCTTCTTCTTCTTCCTCTTCTTCCTCTTCTTCTTCTTCTTCCTCTTCCTCTTCCTCTTCTTCTTCCTCTTCTTCTTCTTCTTCTTATTCTTCTTCTGATGATCAGATGATGGATAAATGTGAATCTATTAATCTGTCATCAATGTTTTGTCATATTTTATTATTATTATTGATTTCAGGTTCTCCGAGTGTCGTTGTCCGTCTGGAGAACGACACTCTGACCTGCAGCAGCTCTGGATACCCACTACCCACAATCCTCTGGAACAGCTGCCCCGGCGTGCGCGAAACGTATGTACCACGTATGAGAGGTCAGCTAGAGGTCATTAACGGTGACCTGGAGGAGCAGAGAGGACGTCAGGACGCCGTCAGGACGCCGTCTCTGTTCACAGACGGATCCTGAAGGAGCAGAGAGGACGTCAGGACGCCGTCAGGACGCCGTCTCTGTTCACAGATGGATCCTGATTCTGTTTTTTATGATTTCTAAACAGATGTTTTAATGACCTCGACATCGCCCACCTTCCTCCAGCTGCAGTGACCTCACAGGAAGAGGAAGTGAGGAGTCACCTGACCCTCCCTGTGTCCTCTGGTGATGATGTCACTGTGGAGTGTATCTCCTACAGCCAGATGGGAGTGTCTCAGGAAGTCTTTCATCCTCGTAGGTATCCCGGTG
>CAKALS010000376.1:0-37500 GCA_916701275.1 Sebastes miniatus | reverse complement strand
TACTGACGTCATGAGTCCAAATACTGACGTCATGAGTCCAAATACTGACGTCATGAGTCCAAATACTGACAACATGAGTCCAAATACTGACGTCATGAGTCCAAATACTGACGTCATGAGTCCAAATACTGACGTCAGGAGTCCAAATACTGACGTCAGGAGTCCAAATACTGACGTCATGAGTCCAAATACTGACATCAGGAGTCCAAATACTGACGTCATGAGTCCAAATACTGACATCATGAGTCAAAATACTGACATCAGGAGTCCAAATACTGACGTCAGGAGTCCAAATACTGACACCAGGAGTCCAAATACTGACGTCATGAGTCCAAATACTGACGTCAGGAGTCCAAATGTTCCCGTCATCTTCTCGGTTTTGGTGCTGTTTAGAACCGGCTGATCCTTCTGGAGAACCAGTCATACGAACAAGTTCACACTCGACACTGAGCCAATACACCTGACATGATACAGGAGCATCACACACCAAACCCTCACCAAGTATTACACTAGTATACTACTAGTATACTTCTTTTAAACTTAAAATAAGAGAGTATACTTTCAGTTTACTTTTTATGTACTTAACAAAGTTATACTTAATAAGTATACTTGGCTTATACTGAGTAAGAGCCAGAGTAACACGACCTCCTCCCCAAGCCAAATATAGATAGAGGCAGAGCAACACGACCTCCTCTCCACGCCAGATAGATAGAGCCAGAGCAACACGACCTCCTCTCCACGCCAGATAGATAGAGCCAGAGCAACACGACCTCCTCTCCACGCCAGATAGATAGAGCCAGAGCAACACGACCTCCTCTCCACACCAAATAGAGAGAGCCAGAGCAACACGACCTCCTCTCCACGCCAGATAGATAGAGGCAGAGCAACACGACCTCCTCTCCACACCAAATAGATAGAGGCAGAGCAACACGACCTCCTCTCCACACCAAATAGAGAGAGCCAGAGCAACACAACCTCCTCTCCACGCCAGATAGAGAGAGCCAGAGCAACACGACCTCCTCTCCACGCCAAATAGAGAGAGCCAGAGCAACACGACCTCCTCTCCACGCCAAATAGAGAGAGCCAGAGCAACACGACCTCCTCTCCACGCCAGATAGAGAGAGCCAGAGCAACACGACCTCCTCTCCACGCCAAATAGAGAGAGCCAGAGCAACACGACCTCCTCTCCACGCCAAATAGAGAGAGCCAGAGCAACACGACCTCCTCTCCACGCCAGATAGATAGAGGCAGAGCAACACGACCTCCTCTCCACGCCAAATAGAGAGAGCCAGAGCAACACGACCTCCTCTCCACGCCAGATAGAGAGAGCCAGAGCAACACAACCTCCTCTCAGTCGGGTTGGATGAACAGTTCTGGAGACCCGTGAAGGACTCAGACAGAGACAGAGACTCTTTATAGATTTATAGATTATAAACTAACACACTAAACTGTTTACAGAGATGATCCTCCTCAGAGTCTGGATCAGCTTGATCAGGTCTCATGTGGATCCGTTTGATCAGGTCTCATGTGGATCTGTTTGATCAGGTCTCATGTGGATCAGTTTGATTAGGTCTCATGTGGATCCGTTTGATCAGGTCTCATGTGGATCCGTTTGATCAGGTCTCATGTGGATCCGTTTGATCAGGTCTCATGTGGATCCGTTTGATCAGGTCTCATGTGGATCCGTTTGATCAGGTCTCATGTGGATCAGCAGCGTCTAACCAAAGCTTCTTCTTGTTTCTCTTCATTCTGTAATCTTTGTATTAATATAGACTTTCTCCTCTGTAATCGATCACAACTGTAATTTTTATATATTTTGTATTTTTATAATGTAAAAATAAATTCAGACTAACCGCAGACTGTTTCTGAGACTGAGTTTAACACCTGCAGGATTTATGACATCACAACACACATTTACATATAATGGATTCATTGATTTAATAACTTTATGATTTAATAATCAGTATATAAAATGTAATATGTGATTTATAACAGGTTATAATGTAGTTATAAATGATTATTATCGTGTTTATTAACAACTATAACTCCTCCACAAGTGATGTCTGCTGTATACACAGATAATACATGATAATACAGTAAAACTACTACAGACATTATAAAGTACACACTAAGTAGGGACACTATAAAGTACACACTATAACGTATGGGGACTAAAGTACTAACTAAGTATAGACACTATAAAGTACACATTAAGTATGGACACGCTAAAGTACACATTAAGTATGGACACTCTAAAGTACACGCTAATTATGAACACTATAAAGTACACTCCAAGTATAGACACTCTAAACTAAAAACGAAATGTAGACACTATAAAGTTAAGTCCATACTAAATATAGACACTGTAAAGTACACACCAAATATAGACACTGTAGTCATTATTAAACTGTATAATGAAGGAAAGGGGCCGACAGGTGTCACCTGACAGGTGATTGCAGGGGGGCGGGGCCACGTTGAGGGACATTACCTGACAGGTGAGTGCAGGGGGCGGGGCCACGTTGAGGGAGATTACCTGACAGGTGAGTGCAGAGGGGTGGGGCCAGGTTGAGGGAGATTACCTGACAGGTGAGTGCAGGGGGGCGGGGCTACGTTGAGGGAGATTACCTGCCAGGTGAGCGCAGTGGGGCGGGGCCACATTGAGGGAGATTACCTGCCAGGTGAGTGCAGGGGGCGGGGCCACATTGAGGGAGATTACCTGCCAGGTGAGTGCAGGGGGCGGGGCTACGTTGAGGGAGATTACCTGCCAGGTTTACTGCTGCTGGACTTCACTCTCTGATAAACACAGCAGGAAGTAGTTCAGGTAGGTCAGCTCGTTAATGTCACATCATTATTCTTTATTCTTCGATATTTGATCCAAATGTATATTAATTATTGATTATTGGGATTTTATTTATTAACTGGTGATTATTTAATGTTTGATTGAAGTCACAGAATCATCACAGACATAAAGAGTTATTTTAATTCATAATTAATACATTTAAATCAACAAGTTATCATAATATTCAAATCAGTGCTTTATTAATACCATTATTATAACATTTTAATAAACACAAGTGATATTTTAATCTCAAAGGGGAGCCTTGGTTCTGTTCTTTTAAAGATGATATTTTATAATATTGATCATGTCAGCAGTTTCTCTCCTCTGACTCAGTAACTGATTATTAATGATTATCAGCTGCTGTGTTGATAATGACTCATTAGTCATCTTCAGATCAATAAAAGGTGATCACAGATCAGATTCAGTCAGTCGGTGAAGTTACCAGGTGAAGAGCCGAGTTGAAGTCTGCAGCAGGTGAGACAGGTGAGTCTGGTGAGACAAGTGAGACAGGTGAGACAGGTGAGACAGGTGAGTCTGGTGAGACAGGTGAGTCTGGTGAGACAGGTGAGACAGGTGAGTCTGATGAAACAGGTGAGACAGGTGAGTCTGGTGAGACAGATGAGACAGGTGAGACAGGTGAGTCTGGTGAGACAGATGAGACAGGTGAGACTGGTGAGACAGGTGAGACAGGTGAGACAGGTGAGTCTGGTGAGACAGGTGAGTCTGGTGAGACAGATGAGACAGGTGAGACAGGTGAGTCAGGAAGTTAAAAGAAAACTCTTAATGGTTCAGATTTATAATGAATTTAGTTTTTGAATGTTTGCTTTGATTGATTATAGATAATAGATGTTCATTATGTTTGTAGTCAGATGGACTCTTTACATCATCAACCAGTAACCAGTTTAAGGTCACAGCTTTTCAGGTGTGTTTTAAAATGAAGTGACCGATCAATCGATTGATTGATTGATTGATTGATGTGTTGCAGCCGTCAGTATGAAGCGCAGTCTGTCGTCTCTGGAGCTTCTGCTCGCCGTTGTGTCGTCTCTTCTGCTCACCTGCTGCGTGGGACTGATGGTGGTTTCATGGATCAGCCTGAAGCCTGAAGGTGAACTCTGAGTCTGGTTTCAATAAATCTGATCAGGTGTCAGATCAGATATTATTGATCAGGATGTCGTTGGTGTTTGGTGTGCCCAGGTTCCGTTGAGCCAGGCGTGCTGAGTGGTCGGATGTTGATCACAGAGGGAGCAGTTTACTCCGAGGACCTGAGGAACTCCAGCAGTCTGCACTTTAAATCTTTGGCCTTCGATGTCCAACAGCTGGTGAGATCACAGGCTTTTATTCTGAAAATAACAGGGATCTTTAACATCAAGCAACTGCTTACATCATCAGCTTTTATTGTGAAAGACAGCAGGGGAAGCAGCTAAATAGTATAGTATATAGTCTATAGTATAGACACTATAAAGTACACACTAAGTATAGACACTATAAAGTACACACTAAGTATTGGCACTGTGAAGTACACACTAAGTATTGGCACTGTAAAGTACACACTAAACATAGAGACTATAAAGTACACACTTAATATAGACACTGTAAAGTACACACTAAACATAGAGACTATAAAGTTCACACTAAGTATAGACACTATAAAGTTCACACTAAGTACAGACACTATAAAGTTCACACTAAGTATAGACACTATAAAGTACACACTAAGTATAGACACTATAAAGTTCACACTAAATATAGATGCTATAAAACACTAAGTATAGACACTATAAAACACTAAGTGTAGATACTATAAAGTACACACTAAGTATAGACACTATAAACACTAAGTGTAGATACTATAAAGTACACACTAAGTATAGACACTATAGAGACTGTACTTCATAGTGTTTATATTTAGTGTGTACTTCATAGTGTGTACTTTATAGTGTGAGAGTGTGTCGTCTGCAGGTGTGGTGTTTCTCTGTAAAGTCAGCTGATCAGTCTGCCCTCTGATTGGTCGGCAGGTATCGGAGGCGTTCGCTCTCAGTGAGCTCCGACTGGACTTCAAGTCCTGTCAGGTTTTATACTTCAGGTCAGATATCTGATCAATCACATCATCACTGATCAATGATCAACTGACTGATCAGATTCTGATTTATAGTGATTGATTGATTAATTGATTGATTGGAAACAGATGAAACATGTTGATTCTAACAGATTCTATCAATAATACAAGTTGTGATGAATGTATTGATTAGCTGATTATTGAATCTTGTGTGTGTCTCCAGTCGGGGCAGTGTGGCGGTGAACTTTGACCTCTGGTTCGATCAGCTGATCGACGTGAAGGAGGCGGAGCAGCAGCTGAAGGCGGGAATCCAGGAGGCCGGGACGGCAGGATGGGTCATCGACAGAAACAGCATCCAGATCAAAGGTGACTGTGAGGTCACTGTGAGGTCACTATGAGGTCACTGTGAGGTCACTGAGGTCACTGTGAGGTCACTTTGAGGTCACAGGGGGTCACTGAGGTCAGTGAGGTCACTGTGAAGTCACTGTGAGGTCACAGGGGGTCACTGAGGTCACTGTGAGGTCACTGTGAGGTCACAGGGGGTCACTGAGGTCACTGTGAGGTCACAGGGATCACTGAGGTCACTGTGAGGTCACTGTGAGGTCACAGGGGTTAGATCAGGTTATTACATATTTAGATAGCTGTACATTATCTCTTATTTATAGTGAAGAGCTGACAGACTCTCATGTGTTCATGCAGAGAAACAAGAGCAGACGACAGCTCCTCCAACGAGCGTCACACCTACAACAGGTGAGACAACTTTGAACTCTAAAAAACTCTTTTTAAACTCTCTTGAAATTCTCTTGAAACTGTCTTTGTACTCTATTTAAACCCTCTTTAAACTCTCTTTAAACTCTTTAAATTATGTTTACATTTTCTTTGAACTCTATTTCAAGTCTTTAAAATCGTCAATCTTTCTTTAAACTCTTTAGATTTTCTTTGAACTCTATTTAAACTCTCTTTAAGTATTTATAGTGAAGAGCTGACAGACTCTCATGTGTTCATGCAGAGAAACAAGAGCAAACGACAGCTCCTCCAACGAGCGTCACACCTACAACAGGTGAGACGACTTTGAACTCTAAAGAACTCTTTAAACTCTCTTTAAACTCTCTTTAAACTCTCTTTAAACTCTCTTTAAACTTTCATTGAACTCTATTTAAAGTAAATTATATTTAAACCCTCTATAAATTGTCTTTAAACTCTTTTCAAACTCTCTTTGAACTCTATCTAAACTGTCTTTAGACTCAGTCGGTTCTATCAAAGATCTTCTATTCAACATCAGAACCATCAAAAGTAGATTTCCTTCAAACAGTCACGAAAACTAAAATCGATGAATCTAGAACACAGAAGTTAAACTTTTAAATTGTTTTATTTCCTCTGGTTTAGTTTCTACTGTTATTCTTTATGTAGAGTTATTCCACTTATTGATCTCTATATTTGTCTTGTTTTATTGATCAATGTGAATAAGTGGTCAGAGTACAGCAGCGGCTTTACAAGGATCAATATAAAGAATATTAATAAAGAATATTAATAAAGAATAATAATAAAGAATATTAATAAAGAATATTAATAAAGAATATATAATAAAGAATATTAATAAAGAAAAAAAATAATTAATATTAATAAAGAATATTGATAAAGAATATTTAATAAAGAATATTAATAAAGAATAATAATAAAGAATATTGATAAAGAATATTAATAAAGAATATTAATAATAATGAGAATATCTATAATAAGTTCAGTTCAGTCCGATGAGACGACGTCAGATGAAACTCGTGTTTGATCTCTTTGTGTCGGCAGCAACGTGTCCTCCTCATCAGACGCCGTGCGCCGATCGATCGATGTGTGTTCCGATCGATCGGCTCTGTGACGGAGTCGACGACTGTCCCGACGCGTCCGATGAAGACGCCGCTCGCTGTGGTCAGTGGTGATGATGTCACATCACATTCACGTTAGAAACATCTACAGCAGATGATGATCAACAGGGCTTGATTATGAATTATATATTAAATGTTTTTAATTATTTCCCACATTTCTATAATATTGATATTTATAAATGTGCACATTTAGAGCTTTGAGGATTAAATTGATCATTTATTAGCTGTGATGTCATCATGTGGTTTAGCTGTGTGTTGCTTCGTCTACCAGGCCAACGTTACCTGTGCAGGTATCAATAAATAATAATCAAACTGAGTATAAATGGAAGGTCTCAGACGTTTCAGTGACATCATCACTCTGGTCTCCATAGTAACGACGTGTGACGGACAGTTCGTGCTGAGCGGTCCGAGCGGCTCGTTCAGTTCGTCGGATGTCTCCGAGACGTACGACAGCAACAGCTTCTGTCGCTGGATCATCAGGTAGGAACATTTATAAACAATAAATACACGAATAAATAAAAGTGACAATTAAACAGAAGAATAAATAAATAAATAAATAAAGGAATTACTACTAAGATAAATAAATAAATAAGGAAATTACAATAGAAATATCAATTTATGGCACATTTTACCAATTAATTAATGCCGACATTTATTTTTAATATTATTTTTGTATTTTTGAGACTTTCACAATAAAAGTTTCTTTCTGACAGTCAGTACAGCACAGAGACTTTCACAATAAGAGTGTCTGACAGTCAGTACAGTACAGAGACTTTCACAATAAGAGTTTGTCTGACAGTCAGTACAGTACAGAGACTTTCACAATAAGAGTTTGTCTGACAGTCAGTACAGTACAGAGACTTTCACAATAAGAGTTTCTGTCTGACAGTCAGTACAGTAAAGAGACTTTCACAATAAGAGTTTCTGTCTGACAGTCAGTACAGAGACTTTCACAATAAAAGTTTCTGTCTGACAGTCAGTACAGCACAGACACTTTCACAATAAGAGTTTGTCTGACAGTCAGGACAGCACAGAGACTTTCACAATAAGAGTTTGTCTGACAGTCAGGACAGCACAGAGACTTTCACAATAAGAGTTTGTCTGACAGTCAGGACAGCACAGAGACTTTCACAATAAGAGTTTCTGTCTGACAGTCAGGAGTTGTTTTCAGGGTTGATCGGGGACTTTCTGTCCAGATCAACTTCCAGCGGTTTGAAACAGAAGAAAACATTGACGCGCTCCGACTGTACGACGGCGTCGGAGCAGAGAAACACCTGACAGGTGAACACACACACACACATACACACACACACACACACACACACACATACACTCAGGGAGTGTGTTTCCTGTTGTTTCAGCTACCTGACGACACATTAACTCACATGTTAATATGATTGGCAGCTGAGCTCTCAGGCTCCGCCCCCCCCAGGACCGTGTGGCTTCTGACCGACCAATCAACGGTGGAGTTTACCTCCGATGACATCATCAACCTGTCAGGGTTCAACGCTACTTACAGCGCCGTTGACCTCTCCGACCTCTCCAGTAACACGATGCTTCACCTCTGAACAGAATACAGACACCTGGAGGGTGTGTTACTGTACCTCACCTGTGTGTGTGTGTGTGTGTGTGTGTGTGTGTGTGTGTGCTCAGGTGAGGAGAAGCTGACGTGTACCTTTGAGCAGGGCATGTGTTTCTGGAGGCAACAGCAGGACGGTGATGACGGGGACTGGATTCGAACCAGCGGCTCAACGTTCCCTCCGCTGAGCGGCCCGAGTCACGACCACACGCTGAGTAACAGCTCAGGTGAGGTTTAGTAGTAGTAGTAGTAGTAGTAGTGGTAGTGGTAGTAGTAGTAGTGGTAGTAGTAGCAGTAGTAGTAGTAGCAGTAGTAGTAGTAGTAGTGGTAGTGGTAGTGGTAGTAGTAGTAGTGGTAGTAGTAGCAGTAGTGGTAGTAGTAGTAGTAGTGGTAGTGGTAGTGGTAGTGGTAGTAGTAGTAGTGGTAGTAGTAGCAGTAGTAGTAGTAATAGTAGCCTGTTAATCAGACTGTGTGTGACTCTGTCAGGTTTCTACATCGTCTCTCCTTTGAGTCCCGGCCAATGGCTGAAGAGCTTCAGGATCTACAGCTTCCCTCTGACTCCACCCACACAGCCCATGTGTCTGAGCTTCTGGTAAACAACAGCAAAATAAACACACAAACATGTAAACAACAGCATAATAAACATGTAAACAACAGCAAAATAAACACACAAACATGTAAACAACAGCATAATAAACATGTAAACAACAGCAAAATAAACACACAAACATGTAAACAACAGCATAATAAACACACAAACATGTAAACAACAGCAAAATAAACATGTAAACAACAGCAAAATAAAGAAATGAACAAAACAAAAAGTAGACAAAGAAATGAAGTAATTCAATAAATAAAGGTGTGTACCTGTCTTCAGGTACCACATGTTTGGAGAGGACGTCCACCGTCTCAGAGTCCTGCTGGCTCAACCTGCTGTTACTGTGGTGTTCCAAAGAGACGGTAACTATGGCGACAGCTGGAACTACGGCCAGGTGGCCCTCAACCTAACGACCGAGACCACGGTCAGTGACATCATACAGGAAGTCTGATCAGCAACATGTTTTGTCAGCTGATCAATAACCAATCAACCAGTATGACCTCTGACCTCTGACCTCTGCAGGTGGTGTTTGAAGCGCTGAAGGAAGGAGGGATGAGGAACGATATCGCTCTGGATGACATCACACTGACCTCTGATCCCTGTGGCCCCGCCCCCCCAGAACCAACCAATGTACCGCCCCCAACTACCACGCCCCCTATACCAGGTAAGACACAGACCACGCCCCCTATAACAGGTAAGACATAGACCACGCCCCCTATACCAGGTAAAACACAGACCACGCCCCCTATACCAGGTAGGACACAGACCACGCCCCCTGCACCAGGTAAAACACAGACCACGCCCCCTATACCAGGTAGGACACAGACCACGCCCCCTATATCAGGTAGAACACAGACCACGCCCCCTATACCAGGTAGGACACAGACCACGCCCCCTATATCAGGTAGGCCACAGACCACGCCCCCTGTACTAGGTAGGACACAGACCACGCCCCCTATACCAGGTAGAACACAGACCACGCCCCCTATATCAGGTAGGCCACAGACCACGCCCCCTGTACCAGGTAAAACACAGACCACGCCCCCTATATCAGGTAAAACACAGACCACGCCCCCTATACCAGGTAGGACACAGACCACGCCCCCTGTACCAGGTAAGACACAGACCACGCCCCCTATACCAGGTAAGACACAGACCACGCCCCCTATACCAGGTAAGACACAGACCACGCCCCCTATACCAGGTAAGACACAGACCACGCCCCCTATACCAGGTAGGACACAGACCACGCCCCCTATACCAGGTAAGACATAGACCACGCCCCCTATACCAGGTAAGACACAGACCACGCCCCCTATACCAGGTAAGACACAGACCACGCCCCCTATACCAGGTAGGACACAGACCACGCCATTTATATCAGGTAATGGAAGTGAATACACCTGTGATCTGACTCCGCCCCCTCTCTGCTCTGATTGGTCCAGCTGACTGTGGAGGACCCTTTGACCTCTGGGAGCCAAATTCCACCTTCAGCTCGCCGAATTACCCACAATCCTACGGGAACAAGGCCCAGTGTGAGTACACACGTCTGTCCAGGCTCACTTTTACTTCTTACATGTACAGATACCTGTACTTGTTCTAATTACTAATACTTTACATGTCTACCTGATGTTGTCAACCTCACCTCACCTTACCCATGATCCTCTGCTCCTGCAGGTCTCTGGACTCTGCACGCCGCCGAGGGTCGGAACATCCAGCTCCACTTCCTGGACTTTGACGTTGAAGCGACCTATGACATGGTAGAGGTGCGGGACGGGGCAGGACCAAACTCCACCTTACTGGGTGAGGATGTGTTTTACCCATAATCCTTTTCAGCTTCAGCCTCACCAGGTGTGTGTGTGTGTGTGTACAGGTAACTTTATTTCAGGTAGTGACTTGTCTTATTGTCCAGCTGTCCTCACTGGCCGCGCTGGCCCCGCCCACCAGTTGTTCTCAACAACCAATCGGATGACAGTCTGGTTCTTCACGGACAGCTCGGGTCACGGCCGAGGATTCAGAGCCAACTTCACCTCGGGGGTCAACCTGGGGTCACCAGGTGAGCTCAGGGTCAGAGGTCAGGATTGAACACCAGCATCATTTATTGATTATTGATTGTTTGTGAACAGCTGCGTGTGCAGTCGGACAGTTCCAGTGTCGGACAGGAAGTTGTATCCATGGTAACGGTCAGTGTGACGGCGAGGTCGATTGTCCTGACGCCTCTGATGAGGCCGACTGTGGTGAGTCGATCAGCTGGAACTGATCAATACGTGGGATCAATTAGTTCACCTGAAACTCAATATCACTTACCTGAATTCACCTGTGTGTGTGTGTGTGTGTGTGTGTTTCAGTCGTGTTGCAGGTGAACGGTTCCAGTCTTCTCCAGTTTCAGCTTGTTTCCTCTCTGCTCACCGTATGTGCCGACACCTGGAACTCTCACCTGTCTGACTTTACCTGTCAGTACCTGGGATACAGGTAACTCTCACCTGTCATTACCTGAGATACAGATAACTCTCACCTGTCGGACTTCACCTGTCAGTACCTGGGATACAGGTAACTCTCACCTGTCATTACCTGAGATACAGGTAACTCTCACCTGTCGGACTTCACCTGTCAGTACCTGGGATTCAGGTAACTCTCACCTGTTGTTGCAGGTGGACTATATTAAGGAGTTTCATATGCAGACTCAGATCTGGTTTCTGTCCTGGACTCTCTGCAGGTCGGGGGAGGCCACACTGCTGCCGGCTCTGCCACAAGATTCACCGTTTACAACCATCACAGTCACCAGCAACGGAACCCTGGAGACCAGTGTCAGGTACTGAAGACCAGAACCTGAACCTGAACCAAGTTATAACTAGAACTAGAACTAGAGCTGAACTCAAACCAGAACTAGAATTATAACCAGACGATAATGGATCCCTGAGGCTCAGAGTCAGGAGTAGAAGACCAGGACCAGAACTAGAACTAGAACCAGAGCCGGAACCACACCTAGGGAAAGATTACAACCAGAACCAGAACCAGGAACTGAAGCAGAAGTAGAACGAATCAGAAGACGTGAGTTTAGCCGAGAGTCACATAATGAAGATGATTAATGTTTGTGTGTTTTTACAGTGAAACCTGCAGCAGTGAGAAAGTGATTTCTCTGAACTGTGACAACCAACGTGAGTCCAACACACACCTGTACTCGTTAACACAACACACACCTGTACTCGTTAACACAACACACACCTGTACTCGTTAACACAACACACACCTGTACTCGTTAACACAACACACACCTGTACTCGTTAACACAACACACACTTTTACTCGTTAACACTGACACAAACCTGTACTCGTTAACACTGACACACAGCTGTACTCGTTAACACAACACACACCTGTACTCGTTAACACAACACACACCTGTACTCGTTAACACTGACACACATCTGTACTCGTTAACACAACACACACCTGTACTCGTTAACACAACGCACACTTGTACTTTTAACACAACACACACCTGTACTCGTTAACACAACACACACCTGTACTCGTTAACACAACACACACCTGTACTCGTTAACACAACACACACTTGTACTCGTTAACACAGCACACACCTGTACTTGTTAACACAACACACACTTGTACTCGTTAACACAACACACACCTGTACTCGTTAACACAACACACATCTGTACTCGTTAACACAACACAACACACACCTGCACTCGTTAACACTGACAACACACACTTGTACTTGTTAACACTGACAACACACACCTGTACTCGTTAACACAACACACACCTGTACTCGTTAACACTGACAACACACACCTGTACTCGTTAACACTGACAACACACACCTGTACTCGTTAACACTGACTGTTAAAACAACACACACCTGTACTCGTTAACACTGACTGTTAACACAACACACACCTGTACTCGTTAATTTGTTCATTAGTAATTTTAATTAACTGTTGTATATGTGAGAATTGACTCTGTGTGTTTTAGCTTGTGGTGCTCGACAGGTGACTAACGACACAAGAGAGACCGACCAATCAGACGAGAGGACACCTGGTGAAGGTAAAAGAGTGATTTCTGTTTTCAGTTTGAATCCGACCTCCTCCTGTTGATTGGATCCTGTTGTTTTTTTTCAGTCTGACTGTAGTTTGTGTTTGCTGTTACCTGTCAGGTGAGGTCAGAGTAGTGGGCGGGGTTAACGCCGTTAAGGGGGCGTGGCCATGGATAGTATCTCTGCATTGGAGGGGGCGTCATGTGTGTGGAGCTTCACTGATTGGCAGAGACTGGCTGCTTACCGCGGCACATTGTGTCTACGGGTGAGAGAACACAAATAATACCTCACAAACCATGAAATAGTAAATATAGTATGTATAGTATATATATATTTATTTATTTACTGCTCCACAGGAAGAACATCCACCTTCAGTGGTGGTCGGCCGTTTTGGGTCTTCACTCTCAAAGTGACATAAACTCTGTGGACGTTCAGACCCGACGAGTCGATCGCATCGTCATCAACAGACGGTACAACAGACAGACCAAACAGGCCGACATCGCCATGATGCATCTGCAGCAGCCAATCAACTTCACCCGTCAGTAACGACACACGTCAGACACAAACATCTCACCTGCTCATTTATTCAACTAGTTCACGAAAAACATACACAGGGAACAACTAAATCATTATGACATGATTCTAAAAATTAACATTAAAACAACTGATTTAAAAAAAAGAAAAGAAAAAAGGCTAGTTTTGATTAATTCATAGATATTATAGATTTAATCTATAAATTATTTAATTCTAAGAGGCTTTAAAACCAATAGTTTGTAGTAATGAACCAATGAAAGTTTGTTTCAGTATTTGAAGACAGTAAATTTAGAGCCTGGTGTTACAATGATGAGTATTTATATTTCAAATTGTACATACGATTGTAAATAACATTTAAAGACTTGGTAGTGTTATTATACACAACATCAACATTATCCAGAATCAGTAGCAACACGTGGGTGATACGCTGAGTGAATTTATGAAGTATAAATCATTGTGTCATCTGCATACAGTTTGGGTACGGAAGAGTTTATGAACACAAAATCTTGAATACTACTAGAATCTATGAATACTCAAATTCTACAGATCAATGATCACAATAATATGTATAATATGAATAACATGAATAATATTAGTAATATTAATATTAATAATCATAATAATTATAATTATAATAATGAGGGTTTGTTGTAAAATATTTGTTGATGTTCAAAACAGAAACAGAAATCGTCGTCGTCATATCGGGTTATTTGAACTCTTTTTTATAAGATCTAGATTATAAATGAATAAAGCAGTGAGAGTGAAAGGAGTGGAGGTGGATGTGAACAGACGTGTGTTTTCCAGACTTCATCCAGCCGCTGTGTTTACCTGCTGAAGGTCAGGACTTCACAGCTGGAACCAGATGTTTGATCGCTGGATGGGGACGAGAGGCTGAGCAGGGTACTCTACTACTACTACTATACTCTACTATACTATAGTATACACTGTATACTATATAATATATATACTATACTATACTATATATACTATGCTATATATGCTATACTATACTATACTCTACTATACTTTATACTGTATACTATATAATATATATACTATACTATACTATATATACTATGCTATACTATACTATACTCTACTATACTATACTATACTTTATACTGTATACTATATAATATATATACTATACTATATATACTATACTATACTATACTATACTATACTCTACTATACTATACTATACTTTATACTGTATACTATATAGTATATATACTATACTATATATACTATACTATATATACTATCCTATCCTATGCTATACTATGCTATACTATACTACCCCGTCTCTGTCAGGTTCTCTCCCTGATCTTCTCCAGGAGGCCCAGGTTCCTCTGCTGGTTCAGGATCAGTGTCAGCTTCAGTTACCTGAGTACACCATCACCTCCAGCATGCTGTGTGCCGGATACCCGGAGGGAGGGGTCGACTCCTGTAAGGTAACTGCCCACCTGCACTCACCTAGACTCACCTAGACTCACCTGCACTCACCTAGACTCACCAGGACTCACCTGGACTCACCTAGACTCACCTGGATTCACCTGGACTCAGCTGGACTCACCTGGACTCACCTAGACTCACCTAGACTCACCAGGACTCACCTGGACTCACCTGGACTCACCTGGACTCACCAGGACTCACCTGGACTCAGCTGGACTCACCTGGACTCAGCTGGACTCACCTGGACTCACCTAGACTCAACCTGGACTCAGCTGGACTCACTTCCTGTGGTTGACATCATGTTTATTGTTTTTTTGTTAATAAAGTTTGAACATGTTTTTTTAGGGCGACTCTGGAGGTCCAATGATCTGTCTGGACGACGGACACTGGACTCTGATTGGTCAGTCTCACACACACACACACACACACACACACACACACACACACAGTCGTGCTGCTCTCTGTGAGGTCATGAGGTCTGAGGGAACCATGTGTTCTGATTGGTCCCTGACAGGTGTGACATCATTTGGGGTCGGCTGTGGGCGTCCTGAGAGACCTGGAGTCTACGCCCGGGTCTCTGCCTTCACCTCCTGGATCACCCAGACCAGACGCTCCTCCTCTTCCTCCTGCTGCTAATCCATCTCCTCCTCTTCCTCCTCTTCCTCTCTTCTTCCTCCTCCTCCTCCTCTTCCTCCTCTTCCTCCTCCTCCTCCTCTTCCTCCTGCTGCTAATCCATCTCCTCCTCTTCCTCCTCTTCCTCTCTTCTTCCTCCTCCTCCTCTTCCTCCTCCTCCTCCTCTTCCTCCTGCTGCTAATTCATCTCCTCATCTTCCTCCTCTTCCTCTCTTCTTCCTCCTCCTCCTCCTCTTCCTCCTCTTCCTCCTCCTCCTCCTCTTCCTCCTGCTGCTAATCCAGCTCCTCCTCTTCCTCTCTTCTTCCTCCTCCTCCTCCTCCTCTTCCTCCTGCTGCTAATCCTCCTCTCCTCCTCCTCCTCTTCCTCCTGCTGCTAATCCATCTCCTCCTCTTCCTCCTCTTCCTCTCTTCTTCCTCCTCCTCCTCCTCCTCCTCCTTTTCCTCCTCCTCCTCCTCTTCCTCCTGCTGCTAATCCATCTCCTCCTCTTCCTCCTCTTCCTCTCTTCTTCCTCCTCCTCCTCCTCCTCTTCCTCCTCCTCTTCCTCTTCCTCCTGCTGTTAATCCACCTCCTCTTCTTCTTCCTCCTCCTCTTCCTCCTCTTCCTCTCTTCTTCCTCCTCCTTCTCCTCCTCCTCTTCCTCCTCCTCCTCCTCTTCCTCCTGCTGTTAATCCACCTCCTCCTCTTCTTCCTCTCTTCTTCCTCCTCCTCTTCCTCCTCCTCCACTTCCTCCTGTTAATCCTCCTCCTCTTCTTCCTCCTCTTCCTCCTGCTCCTCCTCTTCCTCCTGCTGTTAATCCACCTCCTCCTCTTCTTCCTCCTCCTCTTCCTCTCTTCTTCCTCCTCCTCTTCCTCCTCCTCCACTTCCTCCTGTTAATCCTCCTCCTCTTCTTCCTCCTCTTCCTCCTGCTCCTCCTCCTCCTCCTCCTCTTCATCCTGCTAGTTTTTCAGAGTTATTAATAATTCTGATGAGAACATAATAATGAATTTAAATCAGAACTCATTGATAAAGAGACGTATTGATTGATTGTAAATGATTAAACTGTAGATACTCTGTTGTAACTTTGTTGGATTAAGTCTTTTTATACATAATATGATATAATATATGTTTATATAGTATAAATATTATGAATACATATGTATACTTTTGAGGAGTATTATGATGTGTTTTATTTTCTGAATATTAAGATGAGCATCAGATGTTGAGTTTACTGAAATCTTGCTGTTAATTATATTAATTATGTTTTAAATCTCTTGCATATTGTTGTAATATTATGAAATTAAATAAAGTGTGTAATAATGTATTGTGTCATATATTGTGTTGATTTTCATTTATTAAAAATTCAGATAAAGCTTTTATTTTATTGTATTGTATTGTGTTTTATTGTGTTTTATTGTATTTTATTGTATTTTATTGTGTTTTATTGTGTTTTATTGTGTTGTATTGTATTGTGTTTTGTTTTATTGTGTTGTATTGTGTTTTATTGTTTTATTGTGTTTTATTGTGTTGTATTGTGTTTTATTGTGTTGTATTGTTTTATTGTGTTTTATTGTGTTGTATTGTATTGTATTGTGTTTTGTTTTATTGTGTTGTATTGTATTTTATTGTGTTTTATTGTGTTTTATTGTGTTGTATTGTATTGTATTGTGTTTTGTTTTATTGTGTTGTATTGTGTTTTATTGTTTTATTGTGTTGTATTGTATTGTATTGTGTTTTATTGTGTTTTATTGTGTTGTGTTGTATTGTGTTTTATTGTGTTGTATTGTATTGTATTGTGTTGTATTGTGTTGTATTGTGTTGTATTGTATTGTATTGTGTTGTATTGTGTTGTATTGTGTTGTATTGTGTTTTATTGTGTTGTATTGTATTGTATTGTGTTGTATTGTGTTGTATTGTATTGTATTGTGTTTTATTGTGTTGTATTGTGTTGTATTGTGTTTTATTGTGTTTTATTGTATTGTATTGTATTGTATTGTGTTGTATTGTGTTTTATTGTGTTTTATTGTGTTGTATTGTATTGTATTGTGTTGTATTGTATTGTATTGTGTTTTATTGTGTTTTATTGTGTTGTATTGTATTGTATTGTGTTTTATTGTGTTTTATTGTGTTGTATTGTATTGTATTGTGTTTTATTGTGTTTTATTGTGTTTTATTGTGTTGTATTGTGTTTTATTGTGTTTTATTGTGTTTTATTGTATTGTATTGTATTGTATTGTGTTGTATTGTGTTTTATTGTGTTTTATTGTGTTGTATTGTATTGTGTTGTATTGTGTTGTATTGTATTGTATTGTGTTTTATTGTGTTTTATTGTGTTTTATTGTATTGTATTGTATTGTATTGTGTTTTATTGTGTTTTATTGTGTTGTATTGTATTGTATTGTGTTTTATTGTGTTTTATTGTGTTTTATTGTGTTGTATTGTATTGTATTGTGTTGTATTGTGTTGTATTGTGTTGTATTGTGTTTTATTGTGTTTTATTGTGTTGTATTGTGTTTTATTGTGTTTTATTGTGTTGTATTGTGTTTTATTGTGTTGTATTGTGTTTTATTGTGTTTTATTGTGTTGTATTGTATTGTATTGTGTTTTATTGTGTTTTATTGTGTTGTATTGTGTTTTATTGTGTTGTATTGTGTTTTATTGTGTTTTATTGTGTTGTATTGTATTGTATTGTGTTTTATTGTGTTTTATTGTGTTGTATTGTGTTGTATTGTGTTTTATTGTGTTTTATTGTGTTGTATTGTGTTTTATTGTGTTGTATTGTGTTTTATTGTGTTTTATTGTGTTGTATTGTGTTTTATTGTGTTGTATTGTATTGTATTGTGTTTTATTGTGTTTTATTGTGTTGTATTGTGTTGTATTGTGTTTTATTGTGTTTTATTGTGTTGTATTGTGTTTTATTGTGTTTTATTGTGTTGTATTGTGTTTTATTGTGTTTTATTGTGTTGTATTGTGTTGTATTGTGTTGTATTGTGTTTTATTGTGTTGTATTGTGTTTTATTGTGTTGTATTGTGTTTTATTGTGTTGTATTGTGTTGTATTGTGTTGTATTGTGTTGTATTGTATTGTGTTTTATTGTATTGTATTGTGTTTTATTGTGTTGTATTGTGTTGTATTGTGTTGTATTGTGTTTTATTGTGTTGTATTGTGTTTTATTGTGTTTTATTGTGTTTTATTGTGTTGTATTGTGTTTTATTGTGTTTTATTGTTTTATTGTGTTTTATTGTGTTTTATTGTGTTTTATTGTGTTGTATTGTGTTGTATTGTGTTTTATTGTGTTTTATTGTGTTGTATTGTGTTGTATTGTGTTTTATTGTGTTGTATTGTGTTTTATTGTGTTGTATTGTGTTGTATTGTGTTGTATTGTGTTGTATTGTGTTTTATTGTGTTGTATTGTGTTGTATTGTGTTTTATTGTGTTGTATTGTGTTGTATTGTGTTTTATTGTGTTGTATTGTGTTTTATTGTGTTTTATTGTGTTGTATTGTGTTGTATTGTGTTGTATTGTGTTTTATTGTATTGTATTGTGTTTTATTGTGTTGTATTGTGTTGTATTGTGTTGTATTGTGTTTTATTGTGTTGTATTGTGTTGTATTGTGTTTTATTGTGTTTTGTTGTGTTGTATTGTGTTGTATTGTGTTTTATTGTGTTTTGTTGTGTTTTATTGTGTTGTATTGTGTTTTATTGTGTTTTATTGTGTTGTATTGTGTTTTATTGTGTTTTGTTGTGTTTTATTGTGTTGTATTGTGTTGTATTGTGTTTTGTTGTGTTTTATTGTGTTTTGTTGTGTTGTATTGTGTTGTATTGTGTTTTATTGTGTTGTATTGTGTTTTATTGTGTTGTATTGTGTTGTATTGTGTTGTATTGTGTTTTATTGTGTTGTATTGTGTTGTATTGTGTTGTATTGTGTTGTATTGTGTTGTATTGTGTTTTATTGTATTGTATTGTATTGTATTGTGTTTTATTGTGTTGTATTGTGTTGTATTGTGTTGTATTGTGTTGTATTGTGTTTTATTGTGTTGTATTGTATTGTATTGTATTGTATTGTGTTGTATTGTGTTGTATTGTGTTGTATTGTGTTGTATTGTGTTGTATTGTGTTTTATTGTGTTGTATTGTATTGTATTGTATTGTATTGTGTTGTATTGTGTTGTATTGTGTTGTATTGTGTTTCTATAAAGAATAAAAGAGTTGTTATAAACAGTCCCAGCAGGAGGCGGAAATGAGCCGCACCAGACTGAAAATACCGAGGTAGAAGAAGAAGAAGCGCGTCATCGTCCCGGAAGTGATGTCATCGTGAGTCGTCGGCAGGCTAGCAGGTGTTAGCATCACATCAGGTGTGTTAGCCTCCAGCAGGTAGATAAGAAGAGTTTCTGTTATTCAACCTCTCTGGAAACCGTCACCGTGACGTCATCACACTGACCTGTGACGTAGCAGGTGGTTGACAACACGACTACAGCTGTTAGCTGTTAGCTTAGCTGTTAGCTTAGCAGTTAGCTGTTAGCAGTGTGTTAGCTCAGGCTCAGAGGATAAACAGCCTGAAGTCTTCCTGATACCTGTCCATCAGTGTCCTCAGTGTCCTCAGTGTCCTCAGTGTCCTCAGTGTCCTCAGTGTCCTCAGTCAGCTGGCTGGAGCTCAGCGGGACATCCTGGAGCTGAAACAACCAGAGAAACAGAAGACTCTTCAACAACAGGTAATTAATGTGTTCATTTACAATCCTCTATTTTACATTTAAAACTTCATTCAGTGATTCACCAGAACTACATCTACAAATCACTCCTTCACCAGAAACACATCTACAAATCACTCCTTCACCAAAACTACATCTACAAATCACTCCTTCACCAGAAACACATCTACAAATCACTCCTTCACCAAAACTACATCTACAAATCACTCCTTCACCAAAACTACATCTACAAATCACTCCTTCACCAAAACTACATCTACAAATCACTCCTTCACCAGAACTACATCTACAAATCACTCCTTCACCAAAACTACATCTACAAATCACTCCTTCACCAGAACTACATCTACAAATCACTCCTTCACCAGAACTACATCTACAAATCACTCCTTCACCAAAACTACATCTACAAATCACTCCTTCACCAAAACTACATCTACAAATCACTCCTTCACCAGAACTACATCTACAAATCACTCCTTCACCAGAACTACATCTACAAATCACTCCTTCACCAGAACTACATCTACAAATCACTCCTTCACCAGAAACACATCTACAAATCACTCCTTCACCATGATCAGTACACACTGCAGTATATAGTACTGTACTGCAGTGTGTACTATACTACAGTGTGTACTATACTACAGTATATAGTACTGTACTGCAGTGTGTACTATACTACAGTGTGTACTATACTACAGTGTGTACTATACTACAGTGTGTACTATACTACAGTATATAGTACTGTACTACAGTGTGTACTATACTACAGTGTGTACTATACTACAGTATATAGTACTGTACTACAGTGTGTACTATACTACAGTGTGTACTATACTACAGTATATAGTACTGTACTACAGTGTGTACTATACTACAGTGTGTACTATACTACAGTATATAGTACTGTACTACAGTGTGTACTATACTACAGTGTGTACTATACTACAGTATATAGTACTGTACTACAGTGTGTACTATACTACAGTGTGTACTATACTACAGTATATAGTACTGTACTACAGTGTGTACTATACTACAGTGTGTACTATACTGCAGTATATAGTACTGTACTACAGTGTGTACTATACTACAGTGTGTACTATACTGCAGTATATAGTACTGTACTACAGTGTGTACTATACTACAGTGTGTACTATACTGCAGTATATAGTACTGTACTGCAGTGTGTACTATACTACAGTGTGTACTATACTGCAGTATATAGTACTGTACTGCAGTGTGTACTATACTACAGTGTGTACTATACTGCAGTATATAGTACTGTACTGCAGTGTGTACTATACTACAGTGTGTACTATACTACAGTATATAGTACTGTACTACAGTGTGTACTATACTACAGTGTGTACTATACTACAGTATATAGTACTGTACTACAGTGTGTACTATACTACAGTGTGTACTATACTACAGTATATAGTACTATACTACAGTGTGTACTATACTACAGTGTGTACTATACTACAGTATATAGTACTGTACTACAGTGTGTACTATACTACAGTGTGTACTATACTACAGTATATAGTACTGTACTACAGTGTGTACTATACTACAGTGTGTACTATACTACAGTGTGTACTATACTACAGTATATAGTACTATACTACAGTGTGTACTATACTACAGTGTGTACTATACTGCAGTATATAGTACTATACTGCAGTATATAGTACTATACTACAGTGTGTACTATACTACAGTATATAGTACTATACTACAGTGTATAGTACTATACTACAGTGTGTACTATACTACAGTGTGTACTATACTGCAGTATATAGCACTGTACTACAGTGTGTACTATACTACAGTGTGTACTATACTACAGTATATAGTACTATACTACAGTGTGTACTATACTACAGTGTGTACTATACTACAGTGTGTACTGTACTGCAGTGTGTACTGTACTGCAGTGTGTACTATACTACAGTGTGTACTATACTACAGTGTGTACTATACTACAGTATATAGTACTATACTACAGTGTGTACTATACTACAGTGTGTACTATACTACAGTATATAGTACTATACTACAGTGTGTACTATACTGCAGTGTGTACTGTACTACAGTGTGTACTATACTACAGTGTGTACTATACTGCAGTATATAGCACTGTACTACAGTGTGTACTATACTACAGTGTGTACTATACTACAGTGTGTACTATACTACAGTATATAGTACTATACTACAGTGTGTACTATACTACAGTGTGTACTGTAGTATAGTACTATACTACAGTGTGTACTATACTACAGTGTGTACTGTACTGCAGTGTGTATTACAGTGTGTACTATACTACAGTGTGTACTGTACTACAGTGTGTACTATACTACAGTGTGTACTGATAGTATTTATCTGTACAAATGATTTTGAGATGTTTCAAACTAAATTTAGTAAAACTCTCTGGAGTTTTGTATCCAGTGAAGTTTGATGAACATTGATGTTATAAAACAAAAGTTAAGAGTTAATAGAACATGAAAGTTAAATAAAGTCAGTTTTAACGTGTTTGAATGATATGTGTATATATATATACACATATCATTCAAACACGTTATATATATATATATATATATATATATATATATATATATATATATATATATATATATATATATATATATATATATATATATATATATATATATATATATATATATATATATATATATATAACGTGTTTGAATGATATGTGTATATATATATATATATATGTATATATATATACATATATATATATATATATGTATGTGTATAAATATGTATAAATATGTACAGAAATGTATCTGGGGTTTATTTTGTGTCACAGAGGTTCAACATGAGCAGCCAAGGAGCTGGAAAGCCCAGAGAGCAGGAGGAGAAGGAGAAGCAGGAGAAGGAGCAGGAGGAGGACTTCTACGACTGCCAGGAGACCCTGGAGCCTCCAGGCCCAAGAGGAGGCCAGGAGGAGGAGGAGGAGGCCCAGAAGGTGGCCCAGCAGGAGGCCCAGCAGGAGGCCCAGCAGGAGGCAGGAGGACTGGAGGACTTTCACATTACAACTGACAGACTGACTCACAGAAGAGACATCACAGAGAGACAGGGAGGACAAGGAGGACTGAACGAGGAGCAGGGAGACAGGCTGAAGGAGGAGCAGGGAGACAGGTTGCTGGAGGAGGAGGAGGAGGAGCAGGAAGACAGGCTGAAGGAGGACTCCGACTCAGAGATGAAGGAGGAGAACAGCCTGCAGGTGGAGTTTGATGATGACTACCTGAGGGAGGTGGAGAAGGAGCTGACAGAGGAGGAGAAAGAGGTGATTACTAACTGAGAGGTTATCAACACTGAGGCTAACAGCATGCTAACAGCATGCTAACTGAGGCTAACAGCATGCTCACTGAAGCTAACAGCATGCTAACTGAGGCTAACAGCATGCTAACAGCATGCTAACTGAGGCTAACAGCATGCTAACTGAGGCTAACAGCATGCTAACTGAGGCTAACAGCATGCTAACTGAGGCTAACAGCATGCTAACTGAGGCTAACAGCATGCTAACTGAGGCTAACAGCATGCTAACAGCATGCTAACTGAGAGGTTATGAAGCGCTCAGTCAGCTTTACTTTGAGGTGTAGAAAGAGGCGTTCAGGTGTCGGGTGTGATGCTGTAAATCACAGATATTTAAACCTGTTCTGTTTCAGGGTCGACGGCAGCAAAGTTTAACTCTGAAGGAGAAAGGCAACAGCCAGTTTAAAGCTGGAGGTGAGTGACATCATCATCATCATCATCACATTGTCCAGTGTATGAACCGGTATGAACCAGTATGAACCAGTATGAACCTGTATGAACCTGTGTGAACCGGTGTGAACCAGTATGAACCTGTATGAACCGGTATGAACCGGTATGAACCTGTGTGAACCAGTATGAACCTGTATGAACCGGTATGAACCTGTGTGAACCGGTGTGAACCAGTATGAACCTGTATGAACCTGTGTGAACCGGTGTGAACCAGTATGAACCTGTATGAACCGGTATGAACCGGTATGAACCTGTGTGAACCGGTGTGAACCAGTATGAACCTGTATGAACCGGTATGAACCTGTATGAACCAGTATGAACCAGTGTGAACCTGTGTGAACCTGTGTGAACCAGTATGAACCAGTGTGAACCTGTGTGAACCAGTATGAACCTGTATGAACCAGTATGAACCTGTATGAACCGGTATGAACCTGTATGAACCTGTCTTCCTGCAGACTGGTTAGATGCGGAGCGGAGCTACACGGAGGCGTTGGTTTTATGTCCGGTCTGTTTCAGCCGAGAGAGAGCCGTGCTGTTCTCCAACAGAGCTGCTGCAAGACTGCACCTGGTAACCAGCAACACGCTAACTACATGCTAACAACACAACAACACATGCTAACTGGCAGGCTGTCAACACTGTGGCTAACAACATGATAACAGCATGATGACAACATGATGACTACATGATAACTACATGATAACAGCATGATGACAACATGATGACTACATGATAACTACATGATAACAACATGATAACAGCATGATAACTACATGATAACAACATGATAACAGCATGATAACAGCATGATGACAACATGATGACTACATGATAACAGCATGATGACAACATGATGACTACATGATAACAACATGATAACAGCATGATGACAACATGATGACTACATGATAACTACATGATAACAACATGATAACATGATAACAGCATGATAACAGCATGATGACAACATGATGACTACATGATAACTACATGATAACTACATGATAACAACATGATAACTACATGATAACTACATGATGACAACATGATAACTACATGATAACTACATGATGACAACATGATGACAACATGATAACAGCATGATAACAGCATGATAACAGCATGATGACAACATGATGACTACATGATAACAGCATGATAACTACATGATGACAACATGATAACTACATGATAACTACATGATGACAACATGATGACAGCATGATAACAGCATGATAACAGCATGATAACAGCATGATGACAACATGATGACTACATGATAACTACATGATAACAACATGATAACTACATGATAACTACATGATAACAACATGATAACAGCATGATGACAACATGATGACTACATGATAACTACATGATAACAACATGATAACATGATAACAGCATGATAACAGCATGATGACAACATGATGACTACATGATAACTACATGATAACAACATGATAACTACATGATAACTACATGATAACAACATGATAACTACATGATAACTACATGATGACAACATGATAACAGCATGATAACAGCATGATAACAGCATGATGACAACATGATGACTACATGATAACAGCATGATAACTACATGATGACAACATGATGACAGCATGATGACAGCATGATAACATGATAACTACATGATGACTACATGATAACTGCATGATAACAGCATGATAACTACATGATAACTACATGATGACAACATGATAACAGCATGATAACAGCATGATAACTACATGATAACAACATGATAACAGCATGATAACTACATAACAGCATGATAACTACATGATAACAGCATGATAACAGCATAACTACATGATAACTACATGATAACAGCATGATGACAGCATGATGACAGCATGATAACATGATAACTACATGATGACTACATGATAACTGCATGATAACAGCATGATAACAGCATGATAACATGATAACTACATGATGACTACATGATAACAGCATGATAACTACATGATAACTACATGATAACATGATAACAGCATGATAACTACATGATAACAGCATGATAACTACATGATAACATGATGACAACATGATAACTACATGATAACAACATGATAACAACATGATAACTACATGATAACAGCATGATAACTGCATGATAACTGCATGATAACAGCATGATAACAGCATGATAACTACATAACTACATGATAACTACATGATAACAGCATGATAACTACATGATAACAACATGATGACAACATGATAACAGCATGATAACTACATGATAACAACATGATAACTACATGATAACAGCATGATGACAACATGATGACAGCATGATGACAGCATGATAACATGATAACTACATGATGACTACATGATAACTGCATGATAACAGCATGATAACTACATGATAACTACATGATGACAACATGATAACAGCATGATAACAGCATGATAACTACATGATAACAACATGATAACAGCATGATAACTACATAACAGCATGATAACTACATGATAACAGCATGATAACAGCATAACTACATGATAACTACATGATAACAGCATGATGACAGCATGATGACAGCATGATAACATGATAACTACATGATGACTACATGATAACTGCATGATAACAGCATGATAACAGCATGATAACATGATAACTACATGATGACTACATGATAACAGCATGATAACTACATGATAACTACATGATAACATGATAACAGCATGATAACTACATGATAACAGCATGATAACTACATGATAACATGATGACAACATGATAACTACATGATAACAACATGATAACAACATGATAACTACATGATAACAGCATGATAACTGCATGATAACTGCATGATAACAGCATGATAACAGCATGATAACTACATAACTACATGATAACTACATGATAACAGCATGATAACTACATGATAACAACATGATGACAACATGATAACAGCATGATAACTACATGATAACAACATGATAACTACATGATAACAGCATGATGACTACATGATAACAGCATGATAACAGCATGATAACTACATGATAACTACATGATAACAGCATGATAACTACATGATAACAGCATGATAACTACATGATAACAGCATGATAACTACATGATAACAGCATGATAACTACATGATAACAGCATGATAACTACATGATAACAGCATGATAACTACATAACAGCATGATAACTACATGATAACAGCATGATAACTACATGATAACAGCATGATAACAGCATGATAACTACATGATAACTACATGATAACTACATGATAACAGCATGATAACTACATGATAACAGCATGATAACTACATGATAACAGCATGATAACTACATGATAACAGCATGATAACAGCATGATAACTACATGATAACAGCATGATAACTACATGATAACAGCATGATAACTACATGATAACAGCATGATAACAGCATGATAACTACATGATGACAACATGATAACGGAGAGGCTACCAACATGCTAACGGAGTCCCTCTCTCCCTGTCAGGATGTGAAGGAGAAGGCGATCTCAGACTGCACCAGAGGTGAGTGATGACATCACTCTTTACCTGAACAACAGGGTCACCGATTGATCTCTGTATTGATTGGTTGCCTGTGGTTGCCATAGCGACAGAGCTGAATCCAGACTATGTGCGGGCGTGGCTGAGGAGGGCGGAGCTTCACGAGCAGACGGAGAAGCTGGACGAGGCTCTGGAGGACTACAAGAAGGTTCTGGAGCTGGACCCGAACCAGACCAACGCCAGACAGGCCTGCATGGTGAGTTCACTGACCTGAACCAGACCAGTACCAGACAGGCCTGCATGGTGAGTTCACTGACCTGAACCAGACCAGTACCAGACAGGCCTGCATGGTGAGTTCACTGACCTGAACCAGACCAACGCCAGACAGGCCTGCATGGTGAGTTCACTGACCCGAACCAGACCAACGCCAGACAGGCCTGCATGGTGAGTTCACTGACCTGAACCAGACCAGTACCAGACAGGCCTGCATGGTGAGTTCACTGACCTGAACCAGACCAGTACCAGACAGGCCTGCATAGTGAGTTCTGCGTGTGAACTAATACAGGATGAAAATACATCTAACTGTCTCCATGGCAACAGTATACTTCCTGTTTACATCCCCAAATAAAAGTATAATAAATCATCTAACATCAACTTTTGAAATGTTTCACTCTGAAGCAGAAACTCAGTGCTGACTATAACCTGTCTCTCTCTCTCTCTCTCTCTCTCTACCTGTCTCTCTCTACCTACCTGTCTGTCTCTACCTGTCTGTCTCTACCTGTCTCTCTCTCTCTACCTGTCTCTCTGTCTCTGTCTCTACCTGTCTCTCTGTCTCTACCTGTCTCTCTCTCTCTACCTGTCTCTGTCTCTACCTGTCTCTCTCTCTCTACCTGTCTCTCTGTCTCTACCTGTCTCTGTCTCTACCTGTCTGTCTCTACCTGTCTCTCTCTCTCTCTACCTGTCTCTCTGTCTCTACCTGTCTCTGTCTCTACCTGTCTGTCTCTCAGAGGTTGCCTCAGCAGATTCAGGAGAGGAATGAGAAGTTGAAGGAGGAGATGATGAGTACGTACTGCACCTGAACACACCATCACAGTTAACTGATCCTTTTGGTTCCTTTTCTCTTCAGTCTGGTTCGGTTCGGTTCGGTTCGGTTCGGTTCGGTTCGGTTCGGTTCGGTTCCACCCGGCACTAATTAAAGCCGACCAGATAAATCAAATAATAAATAAATGATAAATTCATGTTTCTCATGTGGAGAGCTGCCTCTTCTCTGATAGATGATTCTAAAGTGACTCGTCACTGATCTCCAGTGAATCTCTCCTCCAGTTCATCTAACTATGACCTGAAACACCTGTGACCTCTGACCTCTGACCCCTGCTGCAGGTAAACTGAAGGACCTGGGGAACCTGGTCCTGAGACCGTTCGGACTTTCAACCAACAACTTCCAGGTGAACCAGGACACCGACACCGGCTCCTACTCCATCAACTTCATCCAGAACAACAACAACAGATGACATCACCCACAGCGGGGATGATGTCACCTACAACTGTGATGACATCAGCCGCTAGGTGGTGACGTCACCTTCAACGGTGATGACGTCACCTTCAACGGTGATGATGTCACCCGCAACATGATGACATCACAGATGACCCTGTGTGTGTTCAGAGGAAAATTAAAGCTGATTGATTTGTTTCCTGTTTGTGTTGTTTGTTTGTTGTTTGTCGGTTAATCTCTGGTATCCATGGTAACCGGACTTCAACAGCAGATCAACAGCCCGACTGCTGACCAATCAGATCACTGGAAACTTTGTGACATCATTCCTACAGGATCAAAATAATAAACATCAGTTGATGGTTGTGTTGTATTGAAGCTGTTTAAATAAAGTTGGTTTGAATCCTATATATACTATACTATAACTATACTATAAAGCTATATATACTATACTATAACTATACTACACTATTACTATAGTATAAAGTATACTATAGTATAACTATACTACACTATTACTATAGTATAAAGTGTACTATAGTATAACTATACTACACTATTACTATAGTATAAAGTATACTATAGTATAACTATACTACACTATTACTATAGTATAAAGTGTACTATAGTAGTTATACTATAGTATAACTACTATCTATAGTACAGCAGAGCAGGAGGTGGCGGTAACGCACCAATAAAGATGGATACAAGCTGCCGTAAAGAAGAAGACGAAGAAGAAGGAGCTCGCACATGCACATCTGTCCAGTATTCAGACACATGTAGGAGCTGGTGGAATACAGAGCAGGAGCCTCAAAGGAAGAGATGGTCACTACCTGTCTGAGAATAGGACAAACAGGATTAAACCAAACACTCCAGAGAACAGAGCAAGCACCCAACTGATACACACTCTGTAATAAACCAGAAACTGTCCAGCATGTTCTTATAGAGGGCAACAAATATGACGAAGAAAGAGGGGACTGTCTATCAGGAGTAGATGATGGGAATATTACAATCTGCTAGAACACAATCTAATAATTCATTACTTAAAGGCACGGGAATAATGGAGACAATTGAATTATTAGTAGTATAATTATCAATAATAATTATTCATTTTATTTTATTATTTTTGTTTATTTATTTTATTATTATTATTATTTATGATTTATTTTTTCCTGCAGTCTCCTGCTCCAGCCTCCAGTAGTCCAGCAGGTGGCGGTAATGCACCTTTAAGCTGGTTTACCAACCAACCATAAACACCACAGAAGAAGAAGGAGGAGCTGCTGCGCATGCGCAGTGCGTGCTGTGGCTGAGGTGAAGATGTCTGTGCCCATCGATCTGGAGCTGAAGAAGGTAACTGATTATCACCTGATACTGAGAGCAGACAGCTGCTCCCTGCTGCTCCCTGCTGCTCCCTGCTGTCACCTGCTGTCTGTCACGTGCTCTCCGTGTCCAGCGAGGAGCCGCAGGACACGGAGAGCACGTGTGTTTATCAGCATGCGAGCAGCTAACCGTTAGCACGAGCAGCTAACCGCGCTAAACACAAACACAACATTAACTGTTCTATTATACTGAGAGACCAGCAGAGACCAGCAGGGACCGGCAGGGACCGGCAGAGACCGGCAGGGACCGGCAGGGACCGGCAGGGACCAGCAGGGACCGGCAGGGACCGGCAGGGACCAGCAGAGACCAGCAGAGACCAGCAGGGATCAATAATATAATACATATAGTTTATAGGTTCTGATGTGAACATGTGGGGATGTTCTGGGATGGTATGATGTTATTAATGTTATTAATTTATTCACCAAGAAAACTACAACTACCAACAGCATCTCTGAATGAGCTCATAATCAATAACCAATCACACTCATTGATTCATCCTTCATTCACACGATCAACATTATTTAGATTAAACATCAATGTAGAAGCCTTTAGACAATATTAGATTAATATCATAAATAATGATTAAATGCAAACATCAATACAGCCTCTTCCATCCTGAATGTCATTTCTCTTTTACACTTGTTACATATTCGTTCAGGTGTTTCCATCAGAGTGATACCTCTCTCTTGTAGGCCTTATAGGAGCTGCAGGTGAAGGTTGTTCAGGTGTTTTCCATCAGAGTGATACCTCTCTCTTGTAGGCCTTATAGGAGCTGCAGGTGAAGGTTGTTCAGGTGTTTTCCATCAGAGTGATACCTCTCTCTTGTAGGCCTTCTCGGAGCTGCAGGTGAAGATGATCGACACGCAGCAGAAGGCGAAGCTCGCCGACCTGCAGATCGATCAGCTGACTCGGGTTCAGAAACACGCTAAGCTGACGCACTCGGAGATCGCCACGCTGTCGGACAACACGCGACTCTACGAGGGAGTCGGACGCATGTGAGTCTCCCTGACGACGGGGATCTTTGTTCACCTGGACAGGTTACACCGTCACTGGTGGTGTGTTAGTTATTGATCATAGCTGATCAGTTCTGTTATTGATGATCTGATTGATGTTAGAACAAAAGACAAGACCCGTCACTCTGTTGGTGTTTTTCAGGTTCATTCTGCAGTCGAAGGAGGAGATCAACAATCAGCTGACGGACAAACAGAAAACAGCTGACGAGAAGATCAAAGAGCTCGAGGTACAAATACACACATTGACTACACACTGAGATACACACTGACTACACACTGAGATACACACTGACATGTACAATAACTACACTGAGATAAAAAAGGGAAAATATACATGTTTTTATATATTTTATTTGAGACGATAGTCGCATAAACTACCAAATGTTTTTATAATTGAATGACTATTATATATTTATATATATATATATATATATATATATATATATAATATAATGTGTGTTCTCCTGCAGTGTGTGTCACTGGTCTCACTGTGTTTGTGTTATTTCCAGCAAAAGAAGGTGTACCTTGAACGCAGCGTGAAAGAAGCTGAAGACAACATCAGAGAGATGCTGCTGTCCAGAAGAGCTCACTGATGACCTCATCAATAATCAATAACACACCTCATCAATAACACACACATGTTTATGTCAGTAACTGTTTACTAGTTGTTCATATTAAAATGTTGAACCTTCAGTCTGTTTCCTGTTTCTGTGTTTGTGTCACTACAAACTGAGACATCTTTATTAAACTGAAAACAGGAGCAGACTGAGACATCTTTATTAAACTGGAAACAGGAGCAGAGTGAGACATCTTTATTAAACTCTGAAAACAGGAGCAGAGTGAGACATCTTTATTAAACTCTGAAAACAGGAGCAGAGTGAGACATCTTTATTAAACTGGAAACAGGAGCAGAGTGAGACATCTTTATTAAACTCTGAAAACAGGAGCAGAGTGAGACATCTTTATTAAACTCTGGAAACAGGAGCAGAGTGAGACATCTTTATTAAACTCTGAAAACAGGAGCAGAGTGAGACATCTTTATTAAACTCTGAAAACAGGAGCAGAGTGAGACATCTTTATTAAACTCTGGAAACAGGAGCAGAGTGAGACATCTTTATTAAACTCTGAAAACAGGAGCAGAGTGAGACATCTTTATTAAACTGGAAACAGGAGCAGAGTGAGACATCTTTATTAAACTCTGAAAACAGGAGCAGAGTGAGACATCTTTATTAAACTCTGAAAACAGGAGCAGAGTGAGACATCTTTATTAAACTCTGAAAACAGGAGCAGAGTGAGACATCTTTATTAAACTCTGGAAACAGGAGCAGAGTGAGACATCTTTATTAAACTCTGGAAACAGGAGCAGAGTGAGACATCTTTATTAAACTGAAAACAGGAGCAGAGTGAGACATCTTTATTAAACTCTGAAAACAGGAGCAGAGTGAGACATCTTTATTAAACTGGAAACAGGAGCAGAGTGAGACATCTTTATTAAACTCTGGAAACAGGAGCAGAGTGAGACATCTTTATTAAACTGAAAACAGGAGCAGAGTGAGACATCTTTATTAAACTCTGAAAACAGGAGCAGAGTGAGACATCTTTATTAAACTGGAAACAGGAGCAGAGTGAGACATCTTTATTAAACTCTGAAAACAGGAGCAGAGTGAGACATCTTTATTAAACTCTGAAAACAGGAGCAGAGTGAGACATCTTTATTAAACTCTGAAAACAGGAGCAGAGTGAGACATCTTTATTAAACTGGAAACAGGAGCAGAGTGAGACATCTTTATTAAACTCTGAAAACAGGAGCAGAGTGAGACATCTTTATTAAACTCTGAAAACAGGAGCAGAGTGAGACATCTTTATTAAACTCTGAAAACAGGAGCAGAGTGAGACATCTTTATTAAACTCTGGAAACAGGAGCAGAGTGAGACATCTTTATTAAACTCTGAAAACAGGAGCAGAGTGAGACATCTTTATTAAACTCTGGAAACAGGAGCAGAGTGAGACATCTTTATTAAACTCTGAAAACAGGAGCAGAGAGACATCTTTATTAAACTCTGGAAACAGGAGCAGAGTGAGACATCTTTATTAAACTCTGGAAACAGGAGCAGAGTGAGACATCTTTATTAAACTGAAAACAGGAGCAGAGTGAGACATCTTTATTAAACTCTGGAAACAGGAGCAGAGTGAGACATCTTTATTAAACTCTGGAAACAGGAGCAGAGTGAGACATCTTTATTAAACTGAAAACAGGAGCAGAGTGAGACATCTTTATTAAACTGGAAACAGGAGCAGAGTGAGACATCTTTATTAAACTCTGAAAACAGGAGCAGAGTGAGACATCTTTATTAAACTCTGGAAACAGGAGCAGAGTGAGACATCTTTATTAAACTCTGAAAACAGGAGCAGAGTGAGACATCTTTATTAAACTCTGAAAACAGGAGCAGAGTGAGACATCTTTATTAAACTCTGGAAACAGGAGCAGAGTGAGACATCTTTATTAAACTCTGGAAACAGGAGCAGAGTGAGACATCTTCTCAGTTTAGTTACAACACCCTATCTCTGCTCCGTTTAGTCCCGCCCCCAGAAACGGAAATGCGTCATGTTTCCGCTTTGCGCGGGATTTGAGAGGAGCAGCGCGCGGCCGGCAGCTCGTGGTCGGTCAGTCAGTTTCCCGCCGTGTGGAGTAAACAAACAAACAAACAAACAAACAAACAAACAAACAAACAAACAAAGAAGAAGAAGTCGGTTAACAACATGGCGACTCCTCCTAAGAGAGCTCTCCGGGTTCCCGCCAGCAGAGAGAAGAAGAAGAAGATCTCCATCGAGGGAAACATCGGTGAGTTCTGGACCGCTCTGTGGCTCACCGTTGAGATGAGCGGTGAGTCAGCGGTGAGTTCTGGACCGCTCTGTGGCTCACCGCTGACTCACCGCTGAGATGAGCGGTGAGTCAGCGGTGAGTTCTGGATCGCTCTGTGGCTCACCGCTGAGATGAGCGGTGAGCCAGCGGTTAAACCCGGTTAACGGGCCGTTCTCCCGGTGGACACCGAGTCCCTGATGATCGGTTATGTTGACGGAGCTGATTGGCGCCAAATGAAAGATAAACGGTTTTATCAATAATCAATAATCAGTTGTAGTAGTTAAAGGATCAGTTCTCTATTGATCCTCTGATCACTGATGTTAAAGTATCATCTGAAGCCTTTCAAAGTAAAAGTACTCATCATGCAGTACTTTATATATATATACATACTCAGTATATATATATATATATATATATAAATATATATTATATAAAGTACTCATCATGCAGTACTTTATATATATATTATATATATATACATATATATATATATATACTCAGTGTATATATATATATATATATATATATACACATACTCAGTATATATATATATATATATATATTACTTTATATATACTGATACTTTTGCCCGTCTCTCTCTCTACCCGTCTGTCTCTCTCTCTACCCGTCTGTCTTTCTACCCGTCTGTCTCTCTCTCTCTACCCGTCTGTCTTTCTACCCGTCTGTCTCTCTCTCTCTACCCGTCTGTCTCTCTCTCTCTCTACCCGTCTGTCTCTCTCTCTCTCTACCCGTCTGTCTCTCTCTCTCTCTACCCGTCTGTCTCTCTCTCTCTCTACCCGTCTGTCTCTCTCTCTCTCTACCCGTCTGTGTCTCTCTCTCTACCCGTCTGTCTCTCTCTCTCTCTACCCGTCTGTCTCTCTCTCTCTCTACCCGTCTGTCTCTCTCTCTCTCTACCCGTCTGTCTCTCTCTCTCTACCCGTCTGTGTCTCTCTCTCTACCCGTCTGTGTCTCTCTCTCTCTACCCGTCTGTCTCTCTCTCTCTACCCGTCTGTCTTTCTACCCGTCTGTCTCTCTCTCTACCCGTCTGTCTCTCTCTCTCTCTACCCGTCTGTCTCTCTCTCTCTACCCGTCTGTGTCTCTCTCTCTCTACCCGTCTGTCTGTCTCTCTCTCTACCCGTCTGTGTCTCTCTCTCTCTACCCGTCTGTCTCTCTCTCTCTCTACCCGTCTGTCTCTCTCTCTACCCGTCTGTCTCTCTCTCTACCCGTCTGTCTCTCTCTCTACCCGTCTGTCTCTCTCTCTCTCTACCCGTCTGTCTCTCTCTCTCTCTACCCGTCTGTCTGTCTCTCTCTCTACCCGTCTGTCTGTCTCTCTCTACCCGTCTGTCTCTCTCTCTCTCTACCCGTCTGTCTCTCTCTCTCTCTCTACCCGTCTGTCTGTCTCTCTCTCTACCCGTCTGTCTCTCTCTCTCTCTCTACCCGTCTGTCTCTCTCTCTCTCTCTACCCGTCTGTCTGTCTCTCTCTCTACCCGTCTGTCTCTCTCTCTCTACCCGTCTGTCTCTCTCTCTCTACCCGTCTGTCTCTCTCTACCCGTATGTCTCTCTCTCTCTCTACCCGTCTGTCTGTCTCTCTACCCGTCTGTCTCTCAGCTGCAGGTAAGTCCACCTTCGTGCGTCTCCTTCAGGGAGCGTCAGACGATTGGGATGTGATTCCTGAACCCATCGGGAAATGGTGCAACGTCCAGAACGACAGCGGCGACATTTACCAGGTGAACAACCGGCACCTGAACACAACACACTGTACAATGACATCACAACAGACCAGACAGAGGACTTCCTGTCCTTTCACAATAAAAGCTGTGCGTTTACCTGTTTGTGTCTGTGTTTACCTGTTACCTGAGTTACCTGTTTACCTGTGTTTACCTGTGTTTGTTTACCTGTGTGTCTACCTGTGTTTACCTGTGTTTACCTGTGTGTCTATCTGTGTGTCTACCTGTGTTAACCTGTGTTTACCTGTGTTTGTTTACCTGTGTGTCTACCTGTGTGTTTGCAGGAGTTGAGTTCCTCTCAGAAGAGTGGAGGAAACCTGTTACAGATGTTATATGATAAACCCAGCCGCTGGTCCTACACCTTCCAGGTAACCACTCTTTACTCCGCCCACTGACTCCGCCCACTGACCCCACCCACTCAGGTGGTGAAGATGAGTAGCAGATGAAGCTGTGTCACTAACCATTTACCTGTCTCTCTGTCCACCTGTCTGTCCGTCAGAGCTATGCTTCTCTCAGCAGAGTTCGTTCTCAGCTTCAATCTCCATCAATCAAACTTCAGCAGGCTGAAAACCCCGTACAGTTCTACGAACGCTCCGTCTACTCAGACAGGTAACTATAGAAACACCTGAAACAGGTAACTGTAGACCCACCTGAAACAGGTAACTGTGGACACACCTGAAACGGGTAACTATAGACCCACCTGAAACAGGTAATTATAGAAACACCTGAAACAGGTAACTATAGACCCACCTGGAGAACTGCTTTACACACAGTACTGCAGTAACCTGGTGTACTGTGTGTACTGTGTGTACAGGTACGTGTTTGCGTCCTGCCTGTTTGAGTGCGGTAAACTGACGGAAACAGAGAGGAGTATCTACGTGGATTGGCACACCTGGTTACTGAACCAGTTTGAACCGGACATCGCCCTCGACGGCATCATCTACCTGAGAGCTCAGCCACAGGTAATGCTACTACTAATGCTACTGCTACTACTACTACTGCTACTGCTACTGCTACTGCTACTACTACTACTACTACTACTACCACCACCACTACTACCACTGCTACTACTACTACTACTACTACTACTACTACTACTACCACTACTGCTGCTACTACCACTACTACCACTGCTACTACTACTACCACTACTACCACTACCACTACCACTACTACCACTACTACTACTACCACCACCACTACTACTACTACTGCTGCTACTACCACTACTACTACCACTACCACTACCACTACCACTACTACTACTACTACTACCACTACTACCACTACCACTACCACTACTACCACTACCACTACTACTACTACCACCACCACTACTACTACTACTGCTGCTACTACCACTACTA
>CAKALS010000375.1:75000-122147 GCA_916701275.1 Sebastes miniatus | reverse complement strand
GTTTCTGGATGTTACTGGATGAGGTGACGGTGACGGGATGAGGCTGATCAGACATGTGGTTTTAATTTTAATCTGATTAGAAGGGAACATTTTAATTGATGCTGGTCTGAAGGCTACAAAGTTTTTACATTTTAGGTCTCAGGACATTTATAAAATAAAACAGTATACAGTTTGAAACGCTCTGCAGTAACAGAGTTATCTAAAGGTCCTACAGGTACAGGACATCTTTGGAACCCGCAGATATTTTTTTATGACATACCATACAAGGGATATTTTATTATATTATTATGACATACTTTACTATGACTTTTTTTTACTATATATTTTACGACATACTATACAATTACTTTTTAATCATATTTTAATATGACATTCTATACAAAGCCTTAGCCGGTGCTGCTACCTTGCGTGTTGATGTGGTACAGGACGTCTCTGTAACCCGGGTCAGGGAAGCTGGAGTGGTAAACGCGGCAGGTGTAGACGGCCCTCTCGTCCTCTCTGGCCATCACCAGCTGGATCTTACTCCACACGCTGTAGAGCCGGCTGCGCTCGGAGAAAGGTCCAAAGTGTGTGACGGTAGTGACCCGCTCGCTGTCGTTCCTGAACCACTCCAGGTCCACCTGCTGAGGGTAGAAGTTCTCCACCCGACAGCACAGAACCAGCAGCCTCTCCACCCGCGGGATCTGAGGGAGGCTGGAGATCTGGAGGAACGACGGCTCCACTGGAGGCGTTGGGAGGGAGGAGGAGAGGAGAGGAGAGGAGAGGTAGAGAGGAGAGGAGAGGAGAGGTAGAGAGGGAGGAGAGGAGAGGAGAGGAGAGGTAGAGAGGGAGGAGAAGAGAGGAGAGGAGAGGAGAGGTAGAGAGGAGAGGAGAGGAGAGGAGAGGAGAGGTAGAGAGGGAGGAGAGGAGAGGAGAAGAGAGGAGAGGTAGAGAGGGAGGAGAGGAGAGGAGAGGAGAGGAAAGGTAGAGAGGGAGGAGAGGAGAGGAGAGGAGAGGAGAGGTAGAGAGGTAGAGAGGGAGGAGAGGAGAGGAGAGGAGAGGTAGAGAGGGAGGGAGGAGAGGAGAGGAGAGGAGAGGAGAGGTAGTCGGGTTAAACCATATAAGAGTCTTTCACAGGAGATAATAACAACAATATAGAACATATTCCTTCACATGTCCCATCCGCTCTAAATATCTCTACAAGTTTAGAGAAGATAAAGTAAAGATATTGGAGGTGGTAAAAGATAAAGTTGTCATGTTCTGGCTGTGCCAGTCTTTGTTATTAGTTATGTTTATGTGATTTTGGTTTGTGTTTGGTTTCTTTTATATTCTCATTCCTGTTTCCTGTTTTATTTTGTAATTCACTCCTCCTGTGTCTTGTCTGGTTTTACTTCCCACCTTTGTTTGTTTTCCCGCCTTTTGTTGATTGTCTGCCCCGCCCTGATTTGTTTCACCTGTGTGTAATCATGTCTTGTATTTAAGCCTGTGTGTTCCCCTCTGTCCTTGTCGGTTCGTTTGTCTCTCCAGCCCCGTCTACCTTGTCCTCCGTGTTACCTGTTACCTCCTGCTCTGATCCTCGTGTTTCCCTGGTTAGTGATTTTTGGTTTTGGTCCTCTGTTTGGTTTTTGTTGTTTGTTTCTATTTGTTCTTTTGTACTTTGTTCCCCTCCCTGCATTTTGATTGTTTTTGGATATTTCAGCTTGTAGTAATTAAAGCTTGCTTTTATTTCAAATTACTTTTCTGCTTGTATCTCTGCGTTTGGGTTCCCCCTGTAAATTTACTCCACACACGACAAAAGTAAAGATAATGGAGGTGGTAAAAGATAAAGTAAAGATAATGGAGTAAAGATCTATATGAGCTACAGTTCCTCACCTTTAATCTGGACTGTAGTCTATATGAGCTACAGTTCCTCACCTTTAACCTGGACTGTAGTCTATATGAGCTACAGTTCCTCACCTTTAATCTGGACTGTAGTCTATATGAGCTACAGTTCCTCACCTTTAATCTGGACTGTAGTCTATATGAGCTACAGTTCATCACCTTTAATCTGGACTGTAGTCTATATGAGCTACAGTTCATCACATTTAATCTGGACTGTAGTCTATATGAGCTACAGTTCATCACCTTTAATCTGGACTGTAGTCTATATGAGATACAGTTCCTCACCTTTAATCTGGACTGTAGTCTATATGAGCTACAGTTCATCACCTTTAATCTGGACTGTAGTCTATATGAGCTACAGTTCATCACCTTTAATCTGGACTGTAGTCTATATGAGATACAGTTCCTCACCTTTAACCTGGACTGTAGTCTATATGAGATACAGTTCCTCACCTTTAACCTGGACTGTAGTATATATGAGCTACAGTTCCTCACCTTTAATCTGGACTGTAGTCTATATGAGCTACAGTTCCTCACCTTTAACCTGGACTGTAGTCTATATGAGCTACAGTTCCTCACCTTTAATCTGGATTGTAGTCTATATGAGCTACAGTTCATCACCTTTAATCTGGACTGTAGTCTATATGAGCTACAGTTCCTCACCTTTAATCTGGACTGTAGTCTATATGAGATACAGTTCCTCACCTTTAATCTGGACTGTAGTCTATATGAGCTACAGTTCCTCACCTTTAATCTGGACTGTAATCTATATGAGATACAGTTCCTCACCTTTAATCTGGACTGTAATCTATATGAGCTACAGTTCCTCACCTTTAATCTGGACTGTAGTCTATATGAGCTACAGTTCCTCACCTTTAATCTGGACTGTAATCTATATGAGCTACAGTTCCTCACCTTTAATCTGGACTGTAATCTATATGAGCTACAGTTCCTCACCTTTAATCTGGACTGTAATCTATATGAGCTACAGTTCCTCACCTTTAATCTGGACTGTAGTCTATATGAGCTACAGTTCCTCACCTTTAATCTGGACTGTAATCTATATGAGCTACAGTTCCTCACCTTTAATCTGGACTGTAGTCTATATGAGATACAGTTCCTCACCTTTAATCTGGACCGTAGTCTATATGAGCTACAGTTCCTCACCTTTAATCTGGACCGTAGTCTATATGAGCTACAGTTCCTCACCTTTAATCTGGACCGTAGTCTATATGAGCTACAGTTCCTCACCTTTAATCTGGACCGTAGTCTATATGAGATACAGTTCCTCACCTTTAATCTGGACTGTAATCTATATGAGATACAGTTCCTCACCTTTAATCTGGACTGTAATCTATATGAGCTACAGTTCCTCACCTTTAATCTGGACTGTAGTCTATATGAGCTACAGTTCCTCACCTTTAATCTGGACTGTAGTCTATATGAGCTACAGTTCCTCACCTTTAATCTGGACTGTAATCTATATGAGCTACAGTTCCTCACCTTTAATCTGGACTGTAGTCTATATGAGATACAGTTCCTCACCTTTAATCTGGACTGTAGTCTATATGAGCTACAGTTCCTCACCTTTAATCTGGACTGTAATCTATATGAGATACAGTTCCTCACCTTTAATCTGGACTGTAGTCTATATGAGCTACAGTTCCTCACCTTTAATCTGGACTGTAATCTATATGAGATACAGTTCCTCACCTTTAATCTGGACTGTAGTCTATATGAGCTACAGTTCCTCACCTTTAATCTGGACTGTAGTCTATGAGCTACAGTTCCTCACCTTTAATCTGGACTGTAGTCTATATGAGATACAGTTCCTCACCTTTAATCTGGACTGTAATCTATATGAGCTACAGTTCCTCACCTTTAATCTGGACTGTAGTCTATATGAGCTACAGTTCCTCACCTTTAATCTGGACTGTAGTCTATATGAGCTACAGTTCCTCACCTTTAATCTGGACTAATCTATATGAGATACAGTTCCTCACCTTTAATCTGGACTGTAGTCTATATGAGCTACAGTTCCTCACCTTTAATCTGGACTGTAGTCTATATGAGATACAGTTCCTCACCTTTAATCTGGACTGTAGTCTATATGAGCTACAGTTCCTCACCTTTAATCTGGACTGTAGTCTATATGAGATACAGTTCCTCACCTTTAACCTGGACTGTAGTCTATATGAGCTACAGTTCCTCACCTTTAATCTGGACTGTAGTCCATATGAGCTACAGTTCCTCACCTTTAACCTGGACTGTAGTCTATATGAGCTACAGTTCATCACCTTTAATCTGGATTGTAGTCCATATGAGCTACAGTTCATCACCTTTAATCTGGACCGTAGTCTATATGAGCTACAGTTCCTCACCTTTAATCTGGACCGTAGTCTATATGAGCTACAGTTCCTCACCTTTAACCTGGACTGTAGTCTATATGAGCTACAGTTCCTCACCTTTAACCTGGACTGTAGTCTATATGAGCTACAGTTCCTCACCTTTAATCTGGACTGTAGTCTATATGAGCTACAGTTCATCACCTTTAATCTGGACTGTATTCTATATGAGCTACAGTTCCTCACCTTTAATCTGGACTGTATTCTATATGAGCTACAGTTCCTCACCTTTAATCTGGACTGTAGTCTATATGAGCTACAGTTCATCACCTTTAATCTGGACTGTAATCTATATGAGCTACAGTTCCTCACCTTTAACCTGGACCGTAGTCTTCCTGCTGAAGCTCCTCCCCCTACAGAGCACCACACACTGGTATCGGGTCATGTCCTCGGTGACGGTGAGACACACCGGGAGGACAGATGTGTGGTGACTGCCGTCTGAATGGAGACAGGCCTGTTCACTCAGATCCTCACTGAGCAGCAGAGGAACTGAGTCTGACTGGACCGCCGAGTCTTCACCGCTTCCTAATTTAAACCATTTCACTTTGACCTCCCGCTGTCGGGCTCCTCGGACGCTGCATCTGAGGTCGGTCTGCACCGCGGCGTATATGATGCTGGGCTGGCTGATCTCAGAGACACTGACTGGAGCTGTGGAGGTCCATAGAAACACACTAATAAAACGGAGACCATCAACTAGTTTCTCTTCCTTCTGATTATGAGTCAAACTTGAATTATTACTCATTACACAGGTGATAAATTAAAGGCCACAGTTAACAGATCTGAACTCAACTTAGTTCAGTTGTACAGTTTAATATGACTGCTTGGTACGGTAACTTGAGTAGGAAGAACAAAAACAAGCTTTCCAAAATTGTTAGGATTGCAGGAAAGGTGGTCGGCGAGCCACAAAGGCAGCTCTGTGATATATTTGATGGAGGTATTCAGGAAGGCCAGACAGATATCTGGAGACGCTTCACACCCACTAAACTCAGAGTTTGAGCTGCTCCTGTCTGGCCGTCGATTCAGAGTCCCGAGAGCGAGCCGGAACAGATATCAGAGGTCTTTTATTCCCCATGCCATACAGGTACTGAATGCACAGTGACTGCACTAAGGGGTCTACACCTCTGCACAAAGATGTATTACTTCTCTATACATACTACATCCTGTTACATTCAGCTGATCCATTTGAAATACTGATATATTAACTTGCACTATTTCATGTCTTTTAATGAGCATTGTTGAAGGAACCTGAGAGACGAGGACTTCATCACCAACGACTGCTCGCTGGAACTGTTGTGACCAATAAACAAACTACAAACTTGAAGGTTAACATCTTTCCACAGACAACATCTTTCGTGCTGAACAACTATATGAACTCCACCACATCTCCATCGCATCTCCGCCACATCTCCATCACATCTCCATCACATCTCCATCGCATCTCCGCCACATCTCCATCACATCTCCATCGCATCTCCATCACATCTCCATCGCATCTCCATCACATCTCTATCGCAACTCCATCACATCTCCGTCACATCTCCACCGCATCTACATCACATCTCCATCACATTTCCGCCACATCTCCATCACATCTCCATCACATCTCCATCACATCTCCACCGCATCTACATCACATCTCCATCACATCTCCGCCACATCTCCATCACATCTCCATCACATCTCCATTGCATCTCCATCGCATCTCCACCACATCTCCATCACATCTCCACCACATCTCCATCACATATCCACCACATCTCCACCACATCTCCACCACATCTCCACCACATCTCCATCACATCTCCACCACATCTCGGTCACATCTCCACCACATCTCCATCACATCTCCATCACATCTCCATCACATCTCCACACATCTCTACCACATCTCGGTCACATCTCCACCACACCTCCATCACATCTCCACCACATCTCCACCACATCTCGGTCACATCTCCACCACACCTCCACCACATCTCCATCACATCTCCACCACATCTCCATCACATCTCCATCACATCTCCACCACATCTCCATCACATCTCCACACATCTCTACCACATCTCGGTCACATATCCACCACATCTCCACCACATCTCCACCACATCTCCATCACATCTCCACCACATCTCGGTCACATCTCCACCACATCTCCATCACATCTCCACACATCTCTACCACATCTCCACCACATCTCCATCACATCTCCACACATCTCTACCACATCTCCACCACATATCCACACATCTCTACCACATCTCGGTCACATCTCCACCACACCTCCATCACATCTCCACCACATCTCCACCACATCTCCACCACATCTCGGTCACATCTCGGTCACATCTCCACCACACCTCCATCACATATCCACCCCATCTCCACCACATCTCGGTCACATCTCCACCACATCTCCACCACATTTCCACCACATCTCCATCACATCTCCACCACACCTCCATCACATATCCACCCCATCTCCACCACATCTCCACCACATTTCCACCACATCTCCACCACATCTCCACCACACCTCCATCACATCTCCACCACACCTCCACAACACCTCCATCACATCTCCACCACATCTCCATCACATCTCCACCACATCTCCACCACACCTCCATAACACCTCCATCACATCTCCACCACATCTCCACCACACCTCCATAACACCTCCATCACATCTCCACCACACCTCCATCACATCTCCACCACATCTCCACCACATCTCCACCACACCTCCATAACACCTCCATCACATCTCCATCACATCTCACTGAGCGGTTCACTCTCAGCATGTCCGTGTAACTGTAATTATTTGGACTGCGTTGCCATGGAGACGTACCTTTACAGAAGTACCTGTAGAGCAGCAGAGCTCCTCCGATGATGGAGGTGACCAGCAGCAGACTGGTGACGCTGGTGACCGCCATCAGTGTGACGGCGCTGTAACGAGGCTGTGATGGAGCTGCGGGGGGGAGGAGGATTTAAGAGATCCACATTACATATAATAAATCCGTGACTCAGTATGGATAAAGACTTTAATCTAAAGATGCTTCCCACCCTGAACAGTGAGAGTAACCGATCGGTTGTACGGCCCGCCGAAGGTCTGGTGCTCCACCTGGCAGACGACGAGCATCTCGCCGTCCTTCACGGCCGAGGAGTGGAGCGTGATGCCGCTGCGAATACTGAAGGTGCCGTCTAGATTGTGAACGGCCATCTCGGTGCAGACTCGGGAGAGGTGGCTGGCGCCTGCGTGGACGGCGTGGGAGCTGTTTTGGATGTGCCACGTCACGGCCAGTTTCTCTGGATAGAAACCCGTGATGTCACACTGGATCATCTTGTCCTCGCCCTCCGTCACGGCTGCTTTTTCTGGGAGCGACACTGAAGGCCGAGCTGGAGGAGAGAGAGACGTCACAAACAGAACATTTACGCTACATCTTATTTTGGTAGGGTGTCACGCCTCGTCTCCACATCCAGTAGCCGTGTGTGCACGTACACGAGTCAACAGGAAGTCATTCATTCCTCTGTTATTAGAGACAGTAGACGTCTCTATAACCTCTCAGTGATGTCATTTACTGAGACCCTCCGTGGTAACACTTTAGAATAACCATCATTAGTAATACGATACGATAATACTTTATTGTCAGACAGGTCTGAAATGTGTTTTGCATCACAGCAGCTCCATTTGCAACATCACAGAAAGGACAAAGACAAGAAACAAGGATACATACATTTAAACATTACAATCACAGAAGACGATATTCAGGGCCCTTCAACGTACGTTTGATCTGGGATTAGGCTCCATATTTAGTTTTAGGATTGACTGGTGTACAAAAGAGTGCTTCAGTCTAACCTTATTACATCGTGGAACCCTGTATCTCTGATTTGATGGTAACAATTGATATTCACTGTTCAGAACATGGTTGGGGTTAGAGACGATGGTGTTGGTCAGCCTTAAGATGTTATTATGATAGGCTGATTCATAGAGTTTCTGAAGAGGTTGACCTACTATCTTTGAGCAGATGTTCATTTGGTGAAGCAGTTTTGACTTTAAAGTAGTGGACAAACTCTTGTACCATGTAGAATAACAATACTGCAGAACACTCATAATCACAGAAGTAAAAAACAAAAGAAGAATTTGTTTACTCGCCCCAAAAGACCTGAGGCGGCGGAGAAAGTCAATTCTTTGTTTTGTCTTTTTACAGACACATTCAATGTGGTCTTTCCAAGATAACAGATGATCAATCATTACTCCCAAATATTTATATGAAAATACCTGCTGGATTTTTTCGTTATGAATAACAATAGGAACTTTATGAGAGTCAGACGGTGAAATACAATTTCTTCCGTTTTCTTTGTGTTAATCTTGAGAGCATTACTGTCACTCAGTGAATGTCAATTATTAACTAAAGTTTCATTATTTTATTGCCAACAAACGATGAAATTATATATTTACTAAATATTATTAATGCTGTAATTTCTGTTATTTTATCATTAGTTTGTGTAATATGAAATAATGACTTTATATATTCTATATTGTGTCATAGCTGATAAGAGACGATCACATTAGTAAACTACTTATTAACACTTTATTGTTGCACACATTATAACATTTTATATCATTTATTAAGTATTTGTTAATAATTACCGAATTATTTGTAAACCTTTAATAAATTGTTTGTAAAACATCTATAAACACATCATAGACACCAATTATTAACCATTGATAAACTATGAACTATCTATCTAAATAATGTTTATAAACACTTTACTAAATATTTATTAACCATTTAACAAGGTATTATAATTATTATTATTAATATTAATATTATAATCATCAGTTACAACTTTATAATATCATCCAAATAAGATTTATAGGTGGTTTACAAACCAGTTATTAACATTAACTAAGTGATGTTTATAGATGTTTTACAAACGATTTATTAAAGGTTTACAAATAATATATTATATAAAATGTTATAATATGTGCAACAATAAAACTGTTAAAATAACAAATTATAGAATTACTAATAATTAGTAAACATTAATTATCATTTCATTGTTTGTTTACAGTAAAATAACGATCAATTAAGTTTAATAACGAAGGTTATCATAAAGTATGGTATTAGAGATTAGGGTAGAATATATAATACTAATAATACTAATAATACTACCGAGCACTTGCAGTGCGGTGGTCTCTGTGTAGACCACAGGTGTGATGATCCTGCAGGTGTACATCCCTTCATCTCCAACAGTCACATTAGGAAGCTGCAGAGATGCATCCCTGTGCAGCAGCCGCAGTCTGTCCACCACGCAGCCGGCTCTGTTCACATGCACTCTGCCGTCCTCCAACGTGTACACCACGCTCTTCCTCCCGGTATGTTGATCCACCTTGTTCCACTCGATGGTGAGAGCGCTCCACTCCACCAGCCGGGACAGCTTATCAAACAGGCAGCTGAGAGTCACGTCTGCACCCACCAACACACCGAGCGTCCTGGAAGGGTCAGCCGAGGAACCTGGAAACACAGAGGGGTTACCTGGACACCGTGCACGAGAGAGGAGGCCAGTCTGCAAAACACAAGACAATGAACTGTCTGAAAGAGCAACGAACACAGAGCTGTCCTTCACTACCTCCTACCAGAACAACGAGCTGTCCTTCACTACCTCCTACCAGAACAACGAGCTGTCCTTCACTACCTCCTACCAGAACAACGAGCTGTCCTTCACTACCTCCTACCAGAACAACGAGCTGTCCTTCACTACCTCCTACCAGAACACAGAGCTGTCCTTCACTACCTCCTACCAGAACAACGAGCTGTCCTTCACTACCTCCTACCAGAACAACGAGTTGTCCTTCACTACCTCCTACCAGAACAACGAGCTGTCCTTCACTACCTCCTACCAGAACACAGAGCTGTCCTTCACTACCTCCTACCAGAACAACGAGCTGTCCTTCACTACCTCCTACCAGAACAACGAGCTGTCCTTCACTACCTCCTACCAGAACAACGAGCTGTCCTTCACTACCTCCTACCAGAACAACGAGCTGTCCTTCACTACCTCCTACCAGAACACAGAGCTGTCCTTCACTACCTCCTACCAGAACAACGAGCTGTCCTTCACTACCTCCTACCAGAACAACGAGCTGGACTCCTACCTCCTACCAGAACACAGAGCTGTCCTTCACTACCTCCTACCAGAACAACGAGCTGGACTCCTACCTCTACAGTAGACAACAATCAGCAGGACTTTAATCAGAGATCTGATGTTCTGGAGCTGCTCCATCTGGACTGCTGGTCAGTACATGACGAAGTGAAAGCAAACTTTGACGCAACAGTTTCAGCCGAGTGTGTTCGCTCAGTTCAGAGAGACTCCAGAGGAGCACGTGCTGCTGGTGGTGTCACAGGTCATGAAGGCTTGGCTGTTAAACACTCACCTGGCTGCTCACTACCTGTTGTTCTAATGCTCCTCCTCCTCCTCCTGGACTCTGACCCGTGGCCGACACCTCCTCCTCCTCCTCTACCTCCTCCTCTACCTCCATATATATATATACATACATACATACTGTACAACTACTCACTGGTTTTTATATATATATATGTGTATATATATATAAATATATATATATATATATATATCAACAACAACAATGTCTTAATGTGTTACAGCTTCATCACTCCAGATGTGTTTGTTTGTCCTACAGCACCTCCTGCTGGAGGAGAGGAGTAATGACCTCCTAGCTTAGCCTAGCTAGCATCCATTATAGTCCTATTATTTCAAAAATACACAAGTCAAGAGGACAACTTCTTTAAGAGGAGACACTACAGGTGAATTAAGAGACACTACAGGTGAATTAAGAGACACTACAGGTGAATTAAGAGGAGACACTACGGGTGAATTAAGAGACACTACAGGTGAATTAAGAGGAGACACTACGGGTGAATTAGGAGACACTACAGGTGAATTAAGAGACACTACAGGTGAATTAAGAGGAGACACTACAGGTGAATTAAGAGACACTACAGGTGAATTAAGAGACACTACAGGTGAATTAGGAGACACTACAGGTGAATTAAGAGACACTACAGGTGAATTAAGAGGAGACACTACGGGTGAATTAAGAGACACTACAGGTGAATTAAGAGGAGACACTACGGGTGAATTAGGAGACACTACAGGTGAATTAAGAGACACTACAGGTGAATTAAGAGGAGACACTACAGGTGAATTAAGAGACACTACAGGTGAATTAAGAGACACTACAGGTGAATTAAGAGGAGACACTAGAGGTGAATTAAGAGACACTACGAGTGAATTAAGAGACACTACAGGTGAATTAAGAGACACTACAGGTGAATTAAGAGACACTACAGGTGAATTAAGAGGAGACACTACAGGTGAATTAAGAGACACTACAGGTGAATTAAGAGACACTACAGGTGAATTAAGAGGAGACACTACAGGTGAATTAAGAGACACTACAGGTGAATTAAGAGACACTACAGGTGAATTAAGAGACACTACAGGTGAATTAAGAGACACTACAGGTGAATTAAGAGGAGACACTACAGGTGAATTAAGAGACACTACAGGTGAATTAAGAGACACTACAGGTGAATTAAGAGGAGACACTACAGGTGAATTAAGAGACACTACAGGTGAATTAAGAGACACTACAGGTGAATTAAGAGGAGACACTACAGGTGAATTAAGAGACACTACAGGTGAATTAAGAGGAGACACTACAGGTGAATTAAGAGGAGACACTACGGGTGAATTAAGAGACACTACAGGTGAATTAAGAGACACTACGGGTGAATTAAGAGACACTACAGGTGAATTAAGAGGAGACACTACGGGTGAATTAAGAGACACTACAGGTGAATTAAGAGGAGACACTACAGGTGAATTAAGAGACACTACAGGTGAATTAAGAGACACTACAGGTGAATTAAGAGGAGACACTACAGGTGAATTAAGAGACACTACAGGTGAATTAAGAGGAGACACTACAGGTGAATTAAGAGGAGACACTACAGGTGAATTAAGAGGAGGACCACAAGAGTCAGCTAATTAATAATAAAGCATTTAATTGAATAATAAGTAATTGTACAATAAAAAAGGGGCATTAGTGAACAACTGGATTAAATTACAAAATAATTCATTATTTAACATTTTAATGGAAAATAAAAAGAAGAATTATAAAAATAATTTACAAATTAAATATTAATCCATCAATAAATAGTTCAAATCAAAAAGGGATTTACAAAAACTTCATTAAACATTTAGAGGACCACAAGAGTCACGTAGAAACCTCCCCAGCTGATTACTGACATTAAGACATTTTTTGTATTACAAGTTTTCTGAAAATGTATGTTTAAATATGCAATTATTAAATATGGAAATTTTCATACATTTCCAGAACATAAATGTGAACATTGGATAAAACCAGGTTCAAAATTCTTGTTTCATTTTGTTGACATATTAGAGTCAAAGTTTTTCTCTTTTTATCACTCAATAAATCTGAAAAATACTGTCAACAGCCATAAAACAGAGATATTTTCTCCATGTTTTTAGTAATAAAATGTTGTATAAATCAGGCTGTGAATGATAAATGAACAAACCCCTCTGTAGAAACCTCCAGAATATAGAGAGGAATGCAACTGGAGAGTTTGGAGGATGTAAGAGCTGCTGAAGAGGAGATTTATGGATCATAAGTATAAACTAATTTTGAGGAAATGGATTGTAAACTTTCATACATTTTGAAGACACTGCAGGTGAATAGGATAAAACAATAAACTAATAGATATCACCATGAAACCTCCCCAGCTGATTACTGACATTAAGACTATTATGTTTTGTATTACAAGTTTTCTGAAATGTTATGTTTAAATATGTAAATGAGGCATTATCTAATGGTAACTGTTGTTGAATTTAGGAGAAATCTACAGACAGAAATAGACAAAGTAGTAAAATAAACACCTGAATGTGTATTTAGATGTTTTCTTTCCACTAGTCTGAGAGAAGACGTGTTATAGAAGCTACATAGAGCTAAACATCAACACTGACTGGTGCATGAATAACTATGTTTTACCCTGAAGTGTCTCAACATCAGTTCTTTTAGAGTTTGTTTTGAATAAACAGGGTTTTATTCCAGCAGTAGTGTACTGTTCAGAAGAGATACTTCATATATATATATATATATATATATATATATATATCTGAGTTAATGGTGAGTTATGTTTCTACAGTTAACTCTTTATAGATCTATGTTAACACAGTTCATTTTCACATGTTTATATACTTTCATCAGTGACTTTAAAACAGTTTGAATAATGTGTGGAATCTACCTCTGAGGTCTCCCTCACGTTTACCTCAGGCTGACACCTCCTGGCTTCTGATTGGTTGGTTCAGTCACATGTGAGAGAGGAAGCAGGAAGTGTTGTTGTTGTTGAGCTGCTGCAGAGAGAGGGAGAGAGAGGGAGAGAGGGAGAGAGAGAGGGAGGAACAGTTAAGGGCTGCTTAAGAAAGTCATCCGTCTCCATCCGGCTGCTGGAGCTCATTAAGAGTGATCCTACTGACCCCTCAGTGGTGCTGTGCTGGATGTGTTCCTCAGACTCCCTTCTCTAATGCTTACTACATCTGTATGTTCTTATATCTGCAGAAGATGACCAAACCTAAGATCAAGCCTTGCTTCCACTGCCAGGGCATGAACGCAGCCAACCGGAAGACATGCCAGTCGTGCTTCGCCAGCCTCTCCATGAAAGAGAGGATCAAGTTGAAGGAGGAGAGTTTACGCTCCGGTGACTGGGGGGGGAAGGTGAAGGAGCACCGCAACGCCAGCAGAGTGGTGGACTCAGCTCGCATCTGTGTGAGTGACAACATTCCTGCTCTGTTCAGGTCTCTGCATGCCTGAATTACATCATTACTACATCATTACTACATGATTAGTAAGGGTCCCTGGGCACGCCGGCCCTACACACACACACACACACACACACACACACACACACACACACACACACACCTCTGTTGGGGTCACCTGTACAGCTACTACTTCATCAGATACACTCCATCATACTTCATCATTAAAACAAAACATTTCTCTGCAAACAAATACTGAAGCACAAATTCTACAATCAATACCAAACAATAAAACATATATAATAACAATAAAACATAACAATAAAACATGCATAATAACAATAAAACATACAATCAAATATAACAATAAAACATGCATAATAACAATAAAACATACAATCAAATATAACAATAAAACATGCATAATAACAATAAAACATACAATCAAATATAACAATAAAACATGCATAATAACAATAAAACATACAATCAAAAATATAACAATAAAACATGCATAATAACAATAAAACATACATAATAACAATAAAACATGCATAATAACAATAAAACATACAATCAAATATAACAATAAAACATGCATAATAACAATAAAACATACAATCAAAAATATAACAATAAAACATGCATAATAACAATAAAACATACATAATAACAATAAAACATGCATAATAACAATAAAACATACAATCAAATATAACAATAAAACATGCATAATAACAATAAAACATTACAATAAAATAACAATAAAACATGCACAATAACAATAAAACATGCATAATAACAATAAAACATACTTAATAATAAAACATACACAATAATAATAAAACATCCATAATAACAATAAAACATCCATAATAAAACATGTAATAACAATAAAACATACATAATGAAAATAAAACATGCATAATAACAATAAAACATACAATAAAATATAACAATAAAACATCCATAATAAAACATATGTAATAACAATAAAACATACATAATGAAAATAAAACATCCATAATAAAACATGCATAATAACAATAAAACATACAATAAAATATAACAATAAAACATCCATAATAACAATAAAACATCCGTAATAAAACATGTAATAACAATAAAACATACATAATGAAAATAAAACATGCATAATAACAATAAAACATACAATAAAATATAACAATAAAACATCCATAATAACAATAAAACATCCATAATAACAATAAAACATACATAATGAAAATAAAACATCCATAATAAAACATATGTAATAACAATAAAACATCCATAATAAAACATATGTAATAACAATAAAACATGCATAATAACAATAAAACATACAATAAAATATAACAATAAAACATCCATAATAACAATAAAACATCCATAATAACAATAAAACATGCATAATAACAATAAAACATACAATAAAATATAACAATAAAACATCCATAATAACAATAAAACATACAATAAAATATAACAATAAAACATGCACAATAACAATAAAACATACAATAAAATATAACAATAAAACATGCATAATAACAATAAAACATACAATCAAATATAACAATAAAACATGCATAATAACAATAAAACATACAATCAAATATAACAATAAAACATGCATAATAACAATAAAACATACATAATAACAATAAAACATGCATAATAACAATAAAACATACAATCAAATATAACAATAAAACATGCATAATAACAATAAAACATTACAATAAAATAACAATAAAACATGCACAATAACAATAAAACATGCATAATAACAATAAAACATACTTAATAACAATAAAACATACACAATAATAATAAAACATCCATAATAACAATAAAACATCCATAATAAAACATGTAATAACAATAAAACATACATAATGAAAATAAAACATGCATAATAACAATAAAACATACAATAAAATATAACAATAAAACATCCATAATAACAATAAAACATCCGTAATAAAACATGTAATAACAATAAAACATACATAATGAAAATAAAACATGCATAATAACAATAAAACATACAATAAAATATAACAAGAAAACATCCATAATAACAATAAAACATCCATAATAACAATAAAACATACATAATGAAAATAAAACATCCATAATAAAACATATGTAATAACAATAAAACATCCATAATAAAACATATGTAATAACAATAAAACATGCATAATAACAATAAAACATACAATAAAATATAACAATAAAACATCCATAACAATAAAACATCCATAATAACAATAAAACATGCATAATAACAATAAAACATACAATAAAATATAACAATAAAACATGCATAATAACAATAAAACATACAATCAAATATAACAATAAAACATACAATCAAATATAACAATAAAACATACATAACAATAAAACATACAATCAAATATAACAATAAAACATGCATAATAACAATAAAACATACAATCAAATATAACAATAAAACATGCATAATAACAATAAAACATACAATCAAATATAACAATAAAACATACATAATAACAATAAAACATACAATCAAATATAACAATAAAACATACATAATAACAATAAAACATGCATAATAACAATAAAACATACAATAAAATATAACAATAAAACATACATAATAACAATAAAACATGCATAATAACAATAAAACATACAATAAAATATACAATAAAATATAACAATAAAACATGCATAATAACAATAAAACATACAATAAAATATAACAATAAAACATACAATCAAATATAACAATAAAACATACATAATAACAATAAAACATGCATAATAACAATAAAACATACATAATAACAATAAAACATGCATAATAACAATAAAACATACAATAAAATATACAATAAAATATAACAATAAAACATGCATAATAACAATAAAACATACAATAAAATATAACAATAAAACATACAATCAAATATAACAATAAAACATACATAATAACAATAAAACATGCATAATAACAATAAAACATACATAATAACAATAAAACATGCATAATAACAATAAAACATACAATAAAATATAACAATAAAACATACATAATAACAATAAAAAATGCATAATAACAATAAAACATACAATAAAATATACAATAAAATATAACAATAAAACATGCATAATAACAATAAAACATGCATAATAACAATAAAACATACAATAAAATATAACAATAAAACATACAATCAAATATAACAATAAAACATACATAATAACAATAAAACATGCATAATAACAATAAAACATACATAATAACAATAAAACACAATAAAATATAACAATAAAACATACAATCAAATATAACAATAAAATATACATAATAACAATAAAACATAGTCAAATATAACAATAAAACATCCATAATAACAATAAAACATAGTCAAATATAACAATAAAACATACATAATAACAATAAAACATACATAATAACAATAAAACATACAATCAAATATAACAATAAAACATCCATAATAACAATAAAACATACAATAAAATATAACAATAAAACATGCACAATAACAATAAAACATACAATAAAATATAACAATAAAACATGCATAATAACAATAAAACATACAATCAAATATAACAATAAAACATACATAATAACAATAAAACATAGTCAAATATAACAATAAAACATACATAATAACAATAAAACATACAATCAAATATAACAATAAAACATACATAATAACAATAAAACATACAATCAAATATAACAATAAAACATGCATAATAACAATAAAACATACAATCAAATATAACAATAAAACATACATAATAACAATAAAACATAGTCAAATATAACAATAAAACATACATAATAACAATAAAACATACAATCAAATATAACAATAAAACATACATAATAACAATAAAACATGCATAATAACAATAAAACATACAATAAAATATAACAATAAAACATACATAATAACAATAAAACATGCATAATAACAATAAAACATACAATAAAATATACAATAAAATATAACAATAAAACATGCATAATAACAATAAAACATACAATAAAATATAACAAAACATACAATCAAATATAACAATAAAACATACATAATAACAATAAAACATGCATAATAACAATAAAACATACATAATAACAATAAAACATACAATCAAATATAACAATAAAATATACATAATAACAATAAAACATAGTCAAATATAACAATAAAACATCCATAATAACAATAAAACATAGTCAAATATAACAATAAAACATACATAATAACAATAAAACATACATAATAACAATAAAACATACAATCAAATATAACAATAAAACATACATAATAACAATAAAACATACATAATAACAATAAAACATACAATCAAATATAACAATAAAACATACATAATAACAATAAAACATAGTCAAATATAACAATAAAACATACATAATAACAATAAAACATACATAATAACAATAAAACATACAATCAAATATAACAATAAAACATACATAATAACAATAAAACATGCATAATAACAATAAAACATACAATAAAATATAACAATAAAACATCCATAATAACAATAAAACATGCATAATAACAATAAAACATACAATAAAATATAACAATAAAACATGCATAATAACAATAAAACATGTAATAATAATAAAACGCTGCACCTTTAATGTGTTTCACTAAAGGATTTTATTGAGTTAGTGTTCCAGTTGTTGAAGCCAGACTGCTGATGCTAAAGACGCAGACGCTGCAGTAGCGTTCTGCTCTCTGGTGATCTCAGGAACCCATGCTGGAATGCTAAGCTAGTTTTTTGCTGGTGATTTTTTGCTTTAGTTAAACTGCTGCCTTGAAATACGATATCCCCCCCTCATCAGAGAGGGTTAATGTTAGAAGGCTGGCTTGTTCACGGTAAAGAGCCTAAATAAAGCATCATGTCCTCATGATGATCTGTGGTAGGACAGCCTCTAGAGGTCTATTCAGCCCATCCCTGATCATCTGTGAATCTAATCTGTGTGTTTAGGTGAAGAAGCTGCATGAACTGGGCTTTAAGCCTCTGCTCATCATGGGGAAGGAGAGGAGAGGAGGCTACACAGAGATAGAGGTCATCACCGGCATCGGCCCGGTACCGGACGGACCTGTACGGGACATCATTAAAGACATGACCACCCTGTATGAATACTTCCTCAGAAGTAAGAGATCATCTTTGGTATCTTTAATAACATAGAATGGACCAGTAGAAGAGTGCTGACGCCCAGATGGAGCCTGTTTCTGCTCAACTGTATTCTTACAGAGAACATGACGTCTACATTTACTCGTCTCTCTTCATCTCCCAGACTACAACCAGCTCCTCGCCACGTCTACAGCTCCATCTGATGAAGCTATGCCAGCAGCTTCAGCATCCAACGCCTTCACTCAGGAGGAGGAGGAGGAAGAGGAGGAGGAAGAAGAGGAGGAGGCCTTCGACGTCCTGACCTTTGACCCTGACCTCCACCCACCTCCTACGACTCCTCCTCTCCCGTCTCCTCCTCCTCCTACAACCTCCTGTCTCTCTTCACCTCCTCTTCCAACCCTCTCTCTTGATTCACCTCCTCTTCCCACCCACTCTCTCTCTCCTCCTCCTCCTCCTCCTCCTCCTCACTCTTCACCTCCTCCACCAACCCTCCCTCTCTCCTTCCCTCCTCCTCCGGATCCTCCCGTCTCCTGCTGTCCTCCTGCCAACGGCCCGATGAGAATGAAGAAGGGAAAAAGAAAAAGAAATGAACACACAGGTTGTCTTCATGATATATTTCTCTTCATCTAATCTGATTACAGAGTTTTAGGCTAGCCTATAAAGGATGTAATCTGACTACTTACTAGTTATCCAACAGTCACATGCTTGCTCATCATTACTATCTCTATATTTAGAATGAATTTTAAAAAATGAATGACGCAAATCATCTTATTATTTATTCTGTTGCTTATTTTCAGGCTGCAAAAAGCACACCTGGCAGAAGATTTTCTTTTCTGAGAAACTAATAGAGAGGAGGTCCAACAACGTAAGCTCAGCTGCATGCAACCGTCTCATTTCATTTACTTTATTTATGTCATTATTTAGAGACCTTTGAGCTCGACATGAGAGAAAGGTTTCCTGTCACAATCGTGAATGTTTGCGAGTCTGTGGTCCGCACATTGAAGGACACCTCTGATGACCTGTGATAAACTCCTTCCTGGCTTCCATCAGTCATCTGGAGATGGACGTTCAATGTGCCACCTCCTAGTTATAGGACGGAGCCTGCCAAAATAAAAAAAAAAGAATAAATAAATGACTTGATAAATATATAAATGTCATTAAATGTAGCAAAAATAATATTAAAAGTAAATGTAGCCATTAGTTAATTGATCAAATCTAACATAAATTAATATTTCTGTTTTAATTTGCTTCTTTATTTATTTATCTTTGTATTAATTCCCTTATTTTTTCACTCTTCTGTTTAATTTTTCCCTTTTTAATTTATTTATTTATTTTTATTAATTTTTAAATTTATTTATTTATATTTTATATTTATTTTTAAATATATGTATTTATTTATGCATGATTTTCCCTTTGCATTTCACCCCTTATTTATTATTTATTCATTGTGGGAACCACAGACTGAATATAAAGACGGACGACATGACAGCTCCCCTGAAGTGAAGCTAAAACATCTGGATGGCCCCCTGGTGGCCGGCTGCAGTATAAGTTATAACCCCCCCGCCTCAATGAGCCAAACTAAAGAAGTCAAAGAACATGTCACATATAAAGATGCTTTCTGTCGTTGTAGGTAGTTCTCCCCACGCTGATGAACCTGTGTGTTCATGTGTTCATTATTATGATCAGTATCCTGCAGCATCTGGATACAGCTGGATGGACCAGCTCAGCCCTTTAAAGACACTATTGTAAATGTGTCCTTCCTTTGTTCTGCAGGGAAAAGAGGAGGTCAGGGTGCACTGGAAGTCGTGTTCAGCCTGGTAAGAGAGCTTCTATATCACTCAACAGTTCTCAGTGAAGTGGCCCTGGTGACCAGGAGTCACATGATTATCCTTCAAACTATCCCCACCTTTAATTAGAAAGACGACCTCTTCCACTCTACACAGGCATCTCATTAGTCAATCAATCCGTGCAATCAGACAAATGATTTATTGATTTATTAAAGCAGACGCCTACATTCTTCCGTCTCTAACGGCGTGACGAGTCCTTCAAACCAAAAGCCTGACTTTAGAAAATAAAAGTTTGAAAGTGTGTATTTGGGAGTTGTACAACGTAACGCTCTACAGGAGAGAAGGTAGGATTTATTACTGTAACGCGTTCTGCACCTTTTCATCCAGGTAGAGCCCTGCGTTCCTACACTTAACTTCCAGGTTGTCTTTAGTTAAACCCTGAGTTCTGTTGCTTTATCTTGATAACCCATCATCATCTCCTTCCTGTTTATTATATGTGGCTTCATTGTGGTTATGTTTATACCTTACAAAAATCACAGAACAAATATGTCCCCAACAATTTACTCAATTTATTAAATAAAAGGGAATGATAATATCAAAAATATATAAAATAAAAAGGTTCACAATACTCTCAATAATAATATACCAAGAAAATATCTCTTTGACCTTTAACAGAAATAAACAAGTCAATATGAACCCAGATCAATCTGCTGTGTTCCTTTAACCTCCCGGGGTCACTAGCAGGTATGGTACCTTTAAAGGGACTGTTTGGAACTTTATACACGTCTTCACACACACACACACACACACACACACACACACACACACTCACACTCACACACACACACTCACGCACACACACACACACTCACACACTCTCACACACACACACACACACACACACACACACACACTCACACTCACACACACACTCACACACTCACACACACTCACGCACTCACACACACACACTCACGCACACACACACACACACACACACACACACACACACACACACACACACACACACACACACTCACTCATTACTCCATTACTCCATCTCTCATTACTCCATCTCTCATTACTCCATTACTCAATCTCTCATTACTCCATCTCTCGTTTCTCTTCTCCTCCTTCCCGCCGCTCCTCACTTCTCCCGCTCCTCACTAGTCCCGCCCCCACAGCCCCACAGCCAATCACAAGCACAGGCAATCACAAGCACAGGCAATCACAACCACAGCCAATCACAAGCTGGTAGAGTGACATGACACATAAACAACCAATTACAGACAATTAAATTAACCACGTAGATTGTACTCTTAATAAACCACCTGCTCACCAAGTACACTGCAACCAACCTATTTAAAGTGACACAACATACTGTGTGTTTATATTGATCTAAACATGTAAACATTAACATACTGTGTGTTTATATTGATCTAAACATGTAAATATCAACATACTGTGTGTTTATATTGATCTAAACATGTAAATATCAACATACTGTGTGTTTATATTGATCTAAACATGTAAATATCAACATACTGTGTGTTTATATTGATCTAAACATGTAAATATTAACATACTGTGTGTTTATATTGATCTGAACGTGTAAATATTAACATACTGTGTGTTTATATTGATCTAAACATGTAAATATTAACATACTGTGTGTTTATATTGATCTGAACATGTAAATATCAACATACTGTGTGTTTATATTGATCTAAACATGTAAATATCAACATACTGTGTGTTTATATTGATCTGAACATGTAAATATTAACATACTGTGTGTTTATATTGATCTGAACATGTAAATATCAACATACTGTGTGTTTATATTGATCTAAACATGTAAATATCAACATACTGTGTGTTTATATTGATCTGAACGTGTAAATATTAACATACTGTGTGTTTATATTGAACTGAACATGTAAATATCAACATACTGTGTGTTTATATTGATCTGAACATGTAAATATCAACATACTGTGTGTTTATATTGATCTAAACATGTAAATATCAACATACTGTGTGTTTATATTGATCTGAACGTGTAAATATTAACATACTGTGTGTTTATATTGAACTGAACATGTAAATATTAACATACTGTGTGTTTATATTGATCTGAACGTGTAAATATTAACATACTGTGTGTTTATATTGATCTAAACATGTAAATATCAACATACTGTGTGTTTATATTGATCTGAACGTGTAAATATTAACATACTGTGTGTTTATATTGATCTAAACATGTAAATATTAACATACTGTGTGTTTATATTGATCTGAACATGTAAATATCAACATACTGTGTGTTTATATTGATCTAAACATGTAAATATCAACATACTGTGTGTTTATATTGATCTGAACATGTAAATATCAACATACTGTGTGTTTATATTGATCTAAACATGTAAATATTAACATACTGTGTGTTTATATTGATCTAAACATGTAAATATTAACATACTGTGTGTTTATATTGATCTGAACACATCACAGAGCATCATAATCCATCAGTAACTCTATTTATTATTCTTTTTCCACAGTGGTAAAGAATGGGAGGACACCTGGGAGCCGGCTGTTAACTTCTCCGTCTAGCTGTCACTCCACTTCCTGTTTTTATACACTTGTTTATATGTAAATATTGTTTTTATGAACTAATAATGATGTTTGTTTTCATACTCTCTGTCTCACTTCCTGCCTTTTTGTTATATTTTATTATTCTTTTGTTACTATTTGTAAATTTCTATCACTACTGTATTTATTTATTTGTGTTTATTTATGTGGATATTCACTTATGGTTTAATAAACACATGTTTCAAAATGGATACTGGGAAATATTAGTATGTTTTCATGTTGAAAAGATTAGGTGAATGTAGACGACAGGTGAATGTAGACGACAGGTGAATGTAGACGACAGGTGAATGTAGACGACAGGAGACGACAGGTGAATGTAGACGACAGGTGGATGTAGACGACAGGTGAATGTAGACGGTGTGTGTGTGTGTGTGTGTGCGTGCGTGCGTGTGTGTGTGTGTGCGCGTGTGTGTGCGTGCGTGTGTGTGTGTGTGTGTGTTTGCGTGCGTGTGTGTGTGTGCATGTGTGTGTGAGTGTGTGTGTGTGTGTGCGTACGTCTAAGCTTTCCATGCACAGTGCCCATATAAAAAAGTATAAAGCCAATAAATATATATTGAGAATAGAATTTGAATTATATGTCATCTGGTAATTTAAGTAAGGAAGGAAGGAAGGAAGGAAGGAAGGAAGGAAGAAAGGAAGGATGGAAGGAAGGGAGGAAGGAAGGATGGAAGGAAGGAAGGAAGGAAGGAAGGAAGGAAGGAAGGAAAGAAGGAAGTCTGTATTTCCATCATTTTATTGTGTTTCCTCTGTCCCACACTAGAGGGCAGCACTCCTCCGTTAACCAGCTGCTCCTCCAGCTCCTCTATCAGAGAGTTCTGATCCACTGATCAGCCAGAACATCACCAACAATCATGTTACCATGGTAACATCACCAACAATCAGACCACCGACAGGTGAAGAGAATCACATTGATTATCTGGTTACCATGGTAACATTACCGACATTCAGACAGGTGAAGAGGATCACATTGATTATCTGGTTACCATGGTAACATCACCAACATTCAGACCACCGACAGGTGAAGAGAATCACATTGATTATCTGGTTACCATGGTAACATCAGCAACATTCAGACCAGACAGGTGAAGAGGATCACGTTGATTATCTGGTTACCATGGTAACATCAGCAACATTCAGACCAGACAGGTGAAGAGGATCACATTGATTATCTGGTTACCATGGTAACATCAGCAACATTCAGACCAGACAGGTGAAGAGAATCACGTTGATTATCTGGTTACCATGGTAACATCAGCAACATTCAGACCAGACAGGTGAAGAGAATCACATTGATTATCTGGTTACCATGGTAACATCAGCAACATTCAGACCAGACAGATGAAGAGGATCACATTGATTATCTGGTTACCATGGTAACATCACCAACATTCAGACCACCGACAGGTGAAGAGAATCACGTTGATTATCTGGTTACCATGGTAACATAACCAACATTCAGACCACCGACAGGTGAAGAGGATCACGTTGATTATCTGGTTACCATGGTAACATAACCAACATTCAGACCAGACAGGTGAAGAGAATCACATTGATTATCTGGTTACCATGGTAACATCACCAACATTCAGACCAGACAGGTGAAGAGAATCGCATTGATTATCTGGTTACCATGGTAACATAACCAACATTCAGACCAGACAGGTGAAGAGAATCACATTGATTATCTGGTTACCATGGTAACATAACCAACATTCAGACCACCGACAGGTGAAGAGAATCGCATTGATTATCTGGTTACCATGGTAACATAACCAACATTCAGACCAGACAGGTGAAGAGAATCGCATTGATTATCTGGTTACCATGGTAACATAACCAACATTCAGACCACCGACAGGTGAAGAGAATCACATTGATTATCTGGTTACCATGGTAACATAACCAACATTCAGACCACCGACAGGTGAAGAGGATCACATTGATTATCTGGTTACCATGGTAACATAACCAACATTCAGACCAGACAGGTGAAGAGAATCACATTTATTATCTGGTTACCATGGTAACATCACCAACATTCAGACCAGACAGGTGAAGAGAATCGCATTGATTATCTGGTTACCATGGTAACATAACCAACATTCAGACCACCGACAGGTGAAGAGAATCACATTGATTATCTGGTTACCATGGTAACATAACCAACATTCAGACCACCGACAGGTGAAGAGGATCACATTGATTATCTGGTTACCATGGTAACATCACCAACATTCAGACCACCGACAGGTGAAGAGGATCACATTGATTATCTGGTTACCATGGTAACATCACCAACATTCAGACCAGACAGGTGAAGAGGATCACATTGATTATCTGGTTACCATGGTAACATCACCAACATTCAGACCAGACAGGTGAAGAGGATCACATTGATTATCTGGTTACCATGGTAACATCACCAACATTCAGACTGTGGCAGCTGCCAATTCTCTGGTGCTTGCTGTTGTTTCCCTTTTCCCTGGTGTTTTTTTGGTTGACCTGCTGAGTGATTAGAGGTTATTCAGTTCACCTGTTGCAGGGTGTGGGGGGGGGGGGGACTAGCTCTTAAATGATAGTTGAGAGCAGCTTGGTGCATTCCCCTCTTGGCCAATCAGGGTGTAACGACGCCCTTTCTGTAGGGCTTAAAAGAGGAGGGAAACTGCACACCCAAGGTCATTCTGATCTCTCCTTCACTAAATGCAACATGTGTTCTCAGCCAAACCAGAACCTCTGCTCTGTTTTAGGCCCTTCTGAGATTCTGTGCTCTTTGTGTTTTGTTTATTGAGAGTGTTGACTCTCCTAGTTGGGGAAACAAAATAAATACCAATCAATTAGGTTACCTGCACTGGGACGTTTAGGTGCTATTTGTGCAACGATCTGGCTTGCCTCACGATAGCCTAACACCTGCAGGCTGTATTTTGTTATTCTATTCATTTGTTGATTTTCAATGAAACCCTTTATACCCATTTCTTTTAGTGTATTTTATTTGGGAAAACTTTAAAGGAGGGTAAAAGGAAAAATAAAACCAATATTTCAGTTTCCTTAATTGTTTGTTATTGTAGAGGCATTTGTTCATTATTATTATTAAGGAGGCATTTTATTTTATATTATGTGGATGGGAACTGTTTTTCAGTCTTCTGACTGATCAACTACAGTCTGGGGAACTCAGTACCGCCACAAGACCACCGACAGGTGAAGAGAATCACGTTGATTATCTGGTTACCATGGCACCTGGCAGTGGGGGGGTATATTAGACAGGAAGCTAACATTTTGAACTTGAACTTTGTGTTGGAAGCAGAAAAAATGGGCCAGCGTAAGGAGGGCCAGCGTGAGGAGGGTCAGCGTAAGGAGGGCCAGCGTGAGGAGGGTCAGCGTGAGGAGGGCCAGCGTGAGGAGGGCCAGCGTGAGGAGGTCCAGCGTGAGGAGGGCCAGCGTGAGGAGGTTCAGCGTGAGGAGGGCCAGCGTGAGGAGGTCCAGCGTGAGGAGGTCCAGCGTGAGGAGGGCCAGCGTGAGGAGGTCCAGCGTGAGGAGGGTCAGCGTGAGGAGGGCCAGCGTGAGGAGGGCCAGCGTGAGGAGGGCCAGCGTGAGGAGGTCCAGCGTGAGGAGGGCCAGCGTGAGGAGGTCCAGCGTGAGGAGGTCCAGCGTGAGGAGGGCCAGCGTGAGGAGGTCCAGCGTGAGGAGGTCCAGCGTGAGGGGTGATTAGGATGTTTATCATCTTGTTGCTATCGTGCTAGAATAGACATTTTATTATTATGTATTTATTATAATGCCGTGAGGCAGCTTTCAGGGAACAGAAGATGCTGTGAAGTCTGCGTAGGTGTTATATATAGCGTATTATAGCGTACGGTGATAGTGTGATAAAGTTTAACGTATGAACGTCCAGTCGGTAACGGACCGGCGAGATGTAACTTTGATGGAACTCACCGGCTGTGATGTTGTAACTGCCTCTCAGATAGACCCTCGTTCAGGTTTCCCTGCCTCCTGTGAGTCCATCGGCTCTTCACAAAAAAGTAGGGATGCACCAATACTGATACTGGTATCGGTATCGGTATCGGGGGGCAGGACAGTCCTCCCCGGTCGACAGTCCCACCGGGAGCAGGGAGTCCCGTCACGGCGCGGTGAGATCCGGGGGGGGGAGCGCTGTAAAGCTGCGGGAAGCACCTTCGCCCCGAGCCTTTCCAAGCCGACCTAGAGCCGGTGGCTGTGCACCGCCCCGTATGTGTGTCGCTCACACCCTCCAGCTGGCTGTTAACGAAGGTCTTTAGACACAGAGAAGTACTCGTATCGGTACTCGGTATCGGAGAGTACCCAGATGTAAGTACTTATACTCGGTCTGAATAAAGTGGTATCGGTGCATCACTAAAAAAGGATTGAAATTAATTGGAACACGAGTCAGAACTGAGATACCTTGCAGAATGTGCAGGCGTAGCGGTTGAGGGTTTGAATCCCTGCCCAGCAACTAAAGCTGTGGTGTTGATGTCCAACACGGTGCTGTGTATTTATCTCAAACACATATCGCCCACTATACTGTATTCTTCCCCACTTCAAATCGAGCGTAGCGTTAGTTCAGGCAGGCCATGATGTCAAGCTCTGCTCATACGATGGCTATCAGCTGATAACAGCTGATCTTAAGCCAGCCCAATCAGCTGATGCATCAGCTGACGGATCAGCTGATTCCTCTCTATGCATTCATTGGTCAATTTCATACAGGGCGCCTTATTTAAGCTGCTTCAGCCGGCCTACCGTTGCTGCTTCCTCTACAAGCCGCTCGCAACCCACCTCCACCCCACCACCTCCTTTTAATACTGTTTCTAGGGCTGGGCGGTATGGCCTAGGAATAATATCGCGATATTTTAGGCTATATCGCAATACACGATATATATCGCAATATTTTCAAATATCCTCTAAGCACTTCATAAATGCTCAATTTAACCCTTTGATGCATACAATCACACCAATATTATGATTCTTGTAGTCCCTGCAGCATATGTCTGCATTAAAACCTTCTGTTGATATTCATTAGTGGTTCTTTGGAACAATTTTAATCTTTCATACAAAAAGGGATGGCTTGGAAACATTACATGACAATTTGTGTTCGATGTTCGCGATGTAGTCGTTTTCTGTACCGCGCGGGGGACAAGCCGCGATACATCGACTATATTCGATGTGTCGCCCACCCCTAACTGTTTATGACTTAATCAATGTCAATTCTGTTGTCATTGATGCCGGCTCTGTTCTGCACCCAGGGGGGTCTTTGCTGCTGCTCTCCCTGCCTTTGGCTTTCCATGTCTGCACATGGAAGGGCAAGGAGGAGTGCTCTCCTTGCCTCATGCTACCACGTAGGCTCGTGGATCCACGCATGCGCGTGGATGGGCAGGGAGGTCCCAGAACAGAGCCATACCGCCAAATATAATGTATATATTACTGCAATGGAATAAGTGTCTTTGACTAAAGTGGTCCTGACTGAACTACGTTCTTCCTCATCTGAGAGCCGTTTTAGATGTACAAACAGAGCGGACAGAACCGGGACACATTCCAGCTCAATAATGGACCCGTGCTGAGAGTGTGGTCGAGGACCGGGTCACTAAACAAGCCCCAGGTGAGTTGGAGAAACATCTCTGGTCAGATGCGGAGCGTGGAAACTGAGGTCAATCTCATGGGCTCTGCCAAGCAAATAAACAGAAGCAGCACATCACACCGGCGAGGCTCACTTCAGGACATATTCAGACCAGCTTCCAGACCCACAACAGCTCTAAGTAAAGCCTGTGTCCACAGATCTGTGGACTGAAATCTTCCAGCATCTGACCGCCGTCCTGACGCTGTTATTTAAGGCTTTAAACCGATGTGTGGTTCGTCGTTTATTAAACTGCTTTCTCACTGCGCGTCAACACCAACACAGGACGCCATTTATGAGAACTTGATGGATGACGCTGCATTTAAATCACCGAAAACAACAAACCAGCACATCACATACTGCAGGACGAGCTAGGAGACAGAGACGGGCTCCTTATTTAAAGAGAGACAGAGGAACAGAGGAGTCTAAATCTAGTAGCCTGTACGGCCAGAGGACAACACGTCTTCATCCCAACTCGTCACATACCACCTCTCTGGACCTGTTCACACCTGGTACTAACATGCGTCCTCAGTGATCACACGTGGACAGCTCTCAGTACAGGTGTGAACGCACTCAAGACGCATTGAGATGGGATCTTTCAGACCACATTCAGAGCTGGTCTGGGCCACATGTGAGCACATTCTTTTAGCAGTGTGGGGTGAATGTGTCCTGGGCCACATTAAGGACCTCCTACTCATCTGATGTCCAGCTGGGATCAGAGGATGCTCTGATCTGATCTCTGATCTCCTTTTGTGAACAGACAGACGGACCGAAAACATCAGAAAAATGTCTGAAAAAAGGCTGAAAAATGTGTGAAAACATGTCCAAAAAACGCAGAAAAGTTCCAAAAACTGTCTGAGAAATGTCTTAAAAAATGTACGAAAAATGCGCAACAAATGTTCAAAAATTTGTCCAAAAATATGACCGAAAAACTGTTGGAAAAAAATCAAAAAGTGTCTGAAAAAAAAGTTTGAAAAATGTCTGAAATAAAATCCCAAAAATGGTACAATAAGCTTTTATTTTGATATTAATAAAAAGTACCAGAATTCAGGAATATGAATGATATTACTACATCAGATATACTACGTCAGATATTACTACGTCAGATATACTACTGACATTCATGTTATATTACGTCACAATGTCTGCTGTATCAGCTGTGTGTTTATCTGCATATAGAGCGGGGGGTAAGTGAGATCAGATCACGAGTGACCACTGAGGACGCATCTTAATACCAGATGTGAACGGGACCTGTGTCACGCTCCTTGGCGTCACTTTATTTTTTGGCAACAAAACCGCTAAACAGAGGAAACCAGGACTCAGTGGAAACGGCTCAGAGGAAACGGCTCGGAGGAAACGGCTCAGTGGAAACGGCTCGGAGGAAACGGCTCGGAGGAAACGGCTCGGAGGAAATCGCTCAATGGAAACCGCTCGGAGGAAACCGCTCAGTGGAAACGGCTCGGAGGAAACCACTCAATAGAAAGGGCTCGGAGGAAACCGCTCAGTGGAAACCGCTCAGAGGAAACCGCTCAATGAAAACCGCTCAGAGGAAACCGCTCAGTGATCACGTCTGTCGGGGTCAAACTCATCACTATAAGAGGATGATTATTGGAATGATTTGTTTTGATTCTTATGCAGATTTCCGTCTAATTGACATTTATTACATGAATACAAAGTAATGAAACTATTTGCTTCACTATTTACTAGCTGGCTTCTTCTGCCTTCTCCCTCCCCGGAGCTCCTCGTTCTCTCACCTGGTGGCGGCATGGAGGTAGACAGGCGCCGGAAGGCATGTGCGCCGCAGAGCTGGTTGAGGATCGAAAAAAGTTTTCCTTTGGGGAGGCGTTACATGACCATGCGTTACATGACCGGGCGTTACGTGGACGGGCGTTACGTGACCATGAGTTACGTGACCGGGCGTTACGTGGATGGGCGTTACGTGACCATGAGTTACGTGACCGGGCGTAACTTGACTGGGCGTTACGTGACCGGGCGTTACATGACCATGCGTTACGTGGACGGGCGTTACGTGACCATGAGTTATGTGACCGGGCGTTACGTGACCGGGCGTAACTTGACTGGGCGTTACGTGACCGGGCGTTACGTGACCATGCGTTACGTGACCGGGCGTTACGTGACCATGAGTTACGTGACCGGGCGTAACTTGACTGGGCGTTACGTGACCATGCGTTACGTGGACGGGCGTTACGTGACCATGAGTTATGTGACCGGGCGTTACGTGACCGGGCGTAACTTGACTGGGCGTTACGTGACCGGGCGTTACGTGACCATGCGTTACGTGACCGGGCGTTACGTGACCATGAGTTACGTGACCGGGCGTAACTTGACTGGGCGTTACGTGACCATGCGTTACGTGGACGGGCGTTACGTGACCATGAGTTATGTGACCGGGCGTTACGTGACCGGGCGTAACTTGACTGGGCGTTACGTGACCGGGCGTTACGTGACCATGCGTTACGTGACCATGAGTTACGTGACCGGGCGTTACGTGACCATGAGTTACGTGACCGGGCGTTACGTGACCGGGCGTTACGTGACCATGAGTTACGTGACCGGGCGTTACGTGACCATGCGTTATGTGACCTGGCGTTACGTGGACGGGCGTTACGTGACCATGAGTTAAGTGACCGGCCGTAACTTGACTGGGCGTTACGTGACCGGGCGTCACGTGACCATGAGTTACTTGACTGGGCGTTACGTGACCATGAGTTACGTGACCAGGCGTTATCAATCCACTTTCCCCGTGCGCATTTGTTTTTCATTCCCAGGTGACTTTGTTTTTCCCGTCAGGATATCTGAGCAGAACCAACGAGGGACAGGTGAACCCGATCAGGGCGGGACAGACAATCTCAAAGGCGGGAAAACACAAAGCCAGGAAGTAGAACAAAGAGGAGGGAACCTTCAAAATACAACAAGAAACAAACTACAACCAAAACCCAAGACCAGGACGAGATGACTACATGTGAACTAGTTGAAAAGATGTTTCCAGTCAGCAGAAACTCACAGCTGGTGCTCAACCAGGCTCACACTTCCTCACATTTATATGCACAATAGCAATGATTAAAGTATATTTATTTACAGTTCATCTTTGACACCATGAACACCAAGAGAGACAACTTGATGGTTTCAGGAATACTTTTTTAAAACCTATTATATATACATGTACAGTATATATATATATATATATATATATATAATGATTGCCTGCTGATGTTTGGACTGCCGGCGGTGGTGAACGTGTGTGTTTGCTCACTCTCTCAGCTCGGCTTCACAGGTCGTAAATATAGAAACAAATCATTTGTACAGTAGATTTAGCTCCATCAACTGACCTAGTTGTTTGAGCATCCTTGACCTCTGATTCCTGACGTGAACCGGGTTGACGGGACACAAAGACGTCTCTCAGTTCAGAGAGAGAGCTCCGGGTTTTATTGCACCAGGCTCGGAGGGAGAAGTATTTTTATCACTAAGCGGTGCAAAGGCCGCGGGTTTCATCAGCACTTCTCATGCAGGCCAGGAATGCTCGGCTGCTGTGTCTTCAGCTCCTCTGGAGAGGATACACTCACGGCCCGGTCCGACCCAAACCGGTTCACCACTGGAACTCAGTGGAACTGCCTTGAATCTCACTACAGTTCCTTTAACGTCAGCCTGTAGCACCGGTTAGAGGCAGCAGCAGGATACAGCAGCTACAGATGACGGCTCTTTTCCTTTTTCAGAGCTCATCAGTAATGGATCGCTGTCGGGGGGGAACACCATTTCAACCTGGAGAACAGAGAACCTGGAGAACAGAGAACCTGGAGAACAGATAACCAGTAGAACAGAGAACCTGGAGAACAGAGAACCTGGAGAACAGATAACCTGGAGAACAGAGAACCAGTAGAACAGAGAACCTGGAGAACAGAGAACCTGGAGAACAGATAACCAGTAGAACAGATAACCAGTAGAACAGAGAACCTGGAGAACAGATAACCAGTAGAACAGAGAACCTGGAGAACAGAGAACCTGGAGAACATCCTCAACCCCGTCTTTACGTTAAGATAACAAAGCTACTGACTTAGCTTCAGGTCAAGATGGTGGTTTGGCTTAAAGTTTCTCTGGAAGTGGCGTTGACTTAACTACAGAAGTCACGTTACAAATACATCAACGTTGACTTCTGGTTTCAGACGGGACACGAGCAGGTCTCCTGGTGGACGTCCTGTGTTTGTTTGACCCCCCCATCCAACCCCGACCTCCTGCCTTAGGGCGTTCACCGCTCGTTATACTTCCTGCTTCACGATTACCATTGATTCTGTCGACAGATTGCAGTGCGTTACTTTTGGTAGGTATCTGGGAACGGTGTGTGAGGCCCGGCTGGAGAGGGATGTAACCGTCAGAGGATCTGGAGATCAGATCCATAGATCTCCATCTCATCATCATCATCATCATCATCATCATCATCATCATGTGAATGTCCTCCGTGAAGACCGGGGTCAGCTGTCACATGATGTCACACACCGCTTTAGGGTAGAAGGCCAGAGGACATATTAAGGTGTTCAATGGTTTATGGTCACTTCTTGAAGGTTCTGTCTGCTACCAGCTGGGATGCTTCCGGTGGTTCCCGTCCTCCTCATTCTGTCCTTCTCATTCTGTCCTCCTCATTCTGTCCTCCTCATTCTGTCCTTCTCATTCTGTCCTTCTCATTCTGTCCTCCTCATTCTGTCCTCCTCATTCTGTCCTCCTCATTCTGTCCTCCTCACTGATGAGCTGCCTTGCTCGAGGGTCCTGATCCGACACGATGGAGCGATCATTCAAGTTGGAATTCTAAGTTTTTATTGATTTATGAAATGAAACCCTGATTGGGCGAGGAGACTCAATTCATTATCTCTTATATGAAAATGATTTAACTATATTTATATTCATAACATCAATATAAATATATATATTAATCTGAACAGTTTGTCTCTGAGAGCAGAACCAGCCTCAGGTTGGATATATCATTTAATACATCTGTAACCTCCAGATGTTCTTAATTAGAAGTAATAAAGTACTGAAGAACTGAACACACACCAGACGGTGACATTCTGCTCATCTCACAGCCTGAATCACGTCTTACTGAAAACAAGTTCAAATATTACAGATGGATATTGAAACAGTCGTTCTGTGTTTCTGTCTCGTCAGATTACTGTCACCACATATATCTAACAGTTGCACAGAGACTCTTTCCCAACGTCGGGTCTGGTGGAACGCCAGCCTGAACTTCTACCCACACAGTCTTAAAGGGATAGTTCAGGTGTTTCTCAGTGTGGTTCTATGAGGTTCTGATCCAGAGTCAGTGTGTTACCTACAGTAGATGACGGTCAGCACGCCTCCAGTTTAGAGCAGCAGACAGGAGTTACTGCACGGGAGTAAAGTAACGTACTGTTGAGGACGGGGGAGCAGCAAGACAGATTTTAGACCCTTTAACCTCCATCTACTGTAGTAACACACTGACTCTGGATCAGAACCTCATAGAACCCCACTGACTCTGGATCAGAACCTCATAGAACCCCACTGACTCTGGATCAGAACCTCATAGAACCACACTGAGGAACACCTGAACTATCCCTTTAACCTCCATCTACTGTAGTAACACACTGACTCTGGATCAGAACCTCATAGAACCACACTGAGAAACAAAAGATCTGCTTGAGGGCTGTAGTGGTCGTGCTTGAGGGCTCTATTGGTCGTGCTTGAGGGCTGTAGTGGTCGTGCTGGAGGGCTGAAGTGGTCGTGCTGGAGGGCTGTAGTGGTCGTGCTTGAGGGCTCTATTGGTCGTGCTTGAGGGCTCTATTGGTCGTGCTTGAGGGCTGTAGTGGTCGTGCTGGAGGGCTGTAGTGGTCGTGCTTGAGGGCTGTATTGGTCGTGCTTGAGGGCTGTAGTGGTCGTGCTTGAGGGCTGTATTGGTCGTGCTGGAGGGCTGTAGTGGTCGTGCTGGAGGGCTGTAGTGGTCGTGCTTGAGGGCTGTAGTGGTTGTGCTGGAGGGCTGTAGTGGTCGTGCTTGAGGGCTCTATTGGTCGTGCTTGAGGGCTGTAGTGGTCGTGCTGGAGGGCTGTAGTGGTCGTGCTTGAGGGCTAAAGTGGTCGTGCTTGAGGGCTGTAGTGGTCGTGCTTGAGGGCTCTAGTGGTCGTGCTTGAGGGCTGTAGTGGTCGTGCTTGAGGGCTCTATTGGTCGTGCTTGAGGGCTGTAGTGGTCGTGCTTGAGGGCTGAAGTGGTCGTGCTGGAGGGCTGTAGTGGTCGTGCTTGAGGGCTCTATTGGTCGTGCTTGAGGGCTGTAGTGGTCGTGCTTGAGGGCTGAAGTGGTCGTGCTGGAGGGCTGTAGTGGTTGTGCTGGAGGGCTGTAGTGGTCGTGCTGGAGGGCTGTAGTGGTCGTGCTTGAGGGCTGTAGTGGTCGTGCTTGAGGGCTCTATTGGTCGTGCTTGAGGGCTGTAGTGGTCGTGCTTGAGGGCTCTAGTGGTCGTGCTTGAGGGCTAAAGTGGTCGTGCTTGAGGGCTGTAGTGGTCGTGCTTGAGGGCTGTAGTGGTCGTGCTTGAGGGCTCTATTGGTCGTGCTTGAGGGCTGTAGTGGTCGTGCTTGAGGGCTGAAGTGGTCGTGCTGGAGGGCTGTAGTGGTCGTGCTGGAGGGCTGTAGTGGTCGTGCTTGAGGGCTGTAGTGGTCGTGCTTGAGGGCTCTATTGGTCGTGCTTGAGGGCTGTAGTGGTCGTGCTTGAGGGCTGAAGTGGTCGTGCTGGAGGGCTGTAGTGGTCGTGCTTGAGGGCTCTATTGGTCGTGCTTGAGGGCTGTAGTGGTCGTGCTTGAGGGCTGAAGTGGTCGTGCTGGAGGGCTGTAGTGGTTGTGCTGGAGGGCTGTAGTGGTCGTGCTTGAGGGCTGTAGTGGTCGTGCTTGAGGGCTCTATTGGTCGTGCTTGAGGGCTCTATTGGTCGTGCTTGAGGGCTGTAGTGGTCGTGCTTGAGGGCTGTAGTGGTCGTGCTTGAGGGCTAAAGTGGTCGTGCTGGAGGGCTGTAGTGGTCGTGCTTGAGGGCTGTAGTGGTCGTGCTTGAGGGCTCTATTGGTCGTGCTTGAGGGCTGTAGTGGTCGTGCTTGAGGGCTGTAGTGGTTGTGCTGGAGGGCTGTAGTGGTCGTGCTTGAGGGCTGAAGTGGTCGTGCTGGAGGGCTGTAGTGGTCGTGCTGGAGGGCTGTAGTGGTTGTGCTGGAGGGCTGTAGTGGTCGTGCTGGAGGGCTGTAGTGGTCGTGCTGGAGGGCTGTAGTGGTCGTGCTGGAGGGCTGTAGTGGTCGTGCTTGAGGGCTGTAGTGGTCGTGCTGGAGGGCTGTAGTGGTCGTGCTTGAGGGCTGTAGTGGTCGTGCTTGAGGGCTGAAGTGGTCGTGCTTGAGGGCTGTAGTGGTCGTGCTTGAGGGCTCTATATTGGAGGAAATGGCACTTTCAGGTGTTAATGAAGTGTTTTTGTTTTTCCTGCCATACCTCCCCTTGCCTGTCACTAATCTCGCCCCCACACTGTTACCTATAAGTAGACTCCCATGACAGGAGCTGTGGGGTAATGAGCCTCGCTGGAAGTGGACTTGGATCAAAGCAGGAAGCCGCGTGTGTTCCTATCACTTCTCCATCTGGTGATGGATGAGGTGAGTCGGTCCGGCTCGGCGCAACAGAAAAAACTTTGTTCTTCAAAAAAGGCCCCACGTCCTCAAATGAAAGGCTGACTGTCAAACAAGTCCTAATATCCACTCACAGTCTGCGGGTCTCACTGCTCTGACGTCATGTGGGCTGGACTCGGGATGTAGTAAGTGATGTGTTGTGAGATCACCCTCGTGTTTTCAGAGTCCATAGTTTGAGAAGGAAATTCATATTCAGGTCAAATCTGCAGGACAAATGTAAAACGGTGAATGAAACATTGATGGAGAGGTTAAAGATCAGCTGGCTGGGTCAGTGAGTCCACAGACAGAAGAGAGGAAACAGGAAGCCAGACGTCGGGCTTAATGATAGTTTGGTTAGTTCTCTCTTTTATGCCTCACTGATAATTGAAAGGTTGCTTTGCCTGCAGATTAACGAGTCTTTCTTCCTCTTCTGTGGGTTTGGTTGAGAAACTGCAGGATACAACTCCAGATAAGTCTCAGGAGTTGGATTTGACGTAAGATGAACGGTACTTTACCTCGGCCAAATGAGCCTCAGCGGCAGCACATCAGTTGGGCTTTAAAATGTCAGAACGTTCAGTCATGAAAAGACTGCAGCACGTTGTTGGGAGTTTGACTGAACCCACTAACGTGATGAAGGATAACCACGCTGGAGGCCTCTGAGGGATCTGCTCTTACAAGTTTAGCCTTTCCGTCTGCAGCACTTCCAGATATATTGCAAAGTTGTTTCTGTGACTTTTCTGATGACCTTCCTGCAGTGTGCCTCATGTGGACTCCGTGCTGGTTATTGAGTCTGACAGGGAGGATGTTACCGGTTCCACTGGGTTCCGTTTCTATTGTTTTGGCCAATCTACTCGGCTGACACACAGACAGTGACCTGGCTAAAATAAGCCTCCTCATGTCAGGCCTCGTCTTTCAGGAGAAGACCAACAAAGGTGAACCTGGTCAATCTGTTCTCACTACAAACTCGTCCAATACCTCCGCTAACAACTACATAACTCCAAAGTAAACTCATCGGTGTGATTATTAGACGCTCAGAGGAGCAGCTGACGTCGTATGAAGAGCGAGAAGGTCAGAGCGGGTGGATGGACGGGTCAAGCTAACTCAGGACTTTCCCAGGAGAACGCTGTGTGAAACAACATTGACTGATTTTACTGGAGTTTTGTTATGTAACTTCTTATTATTACTTATTACCAGTACATCTGTTATTTTACATAACATAATCCAAATCACCATCTTTTCCAAACCTTAACCAAGTAGTTTTGTTGCGTAATTAAACCTTAAAGCTAAATAAACCTAGGAGGTTGAGACGAGGCTGAGGCGAGGCTGAGACAAGGCTGAGACGAGGCTGAGACGAAGCTGAGATGGGGCTGAGGCGGGGCTGAGGCGAGGCTGAGACGAGGCTGACGCGAGGCTGAGACGGAGCTGAGACGAGGCTGAGACGGAGCTGAGACGATGCTGAGACGAGGCTGAGACGGAGCTGAGACGATGCTGAGACGAGGCTGAGACGAGGCTGAGACGGAGCTGAGACGATGCTGAGACGAGGCTGAGACGAGGCTGAGACAGAGCTGAGACGAGGCTGAAGTGGGGCTGAGACGAGGCTGAGACGGAGCTGAGGCGAGGCTGAGGCGAGGCTGAGACGAGGCTGATGCGAGGCTGAGACGGAGCTGAGACGAGGCTGAGGTGAGGCTGAGATGAGGCTGTACGGGGAGAACGAGCATCCACCCGCTGACATGTCAGTATAAGTGAAGGTTTTCCAGCCAATAAAGATGGTTGTGGACAGAAATGTCCAAACTGGTCCCAACGTTCTCAAAGTAGATGTCCAATACACATCCAGATGCATATAGACGGACCTGCGGCGGGGACATTTAAATGCACAGATGCCTTTTCAGGAAACAGACGGAGGTTTGTTGTGCAACTCTGAGATCAACCCGATGTTTATTTGAGTCGGAGTGGTGAGATGGTCCCGTCTACCGCTGATATGAGACCCTGCAGGACTGTCTTCCTCCAGACTGGACCTCTCTGTCCCAGCACAGAACCACTCTGCTGTTCACCCCCTTTACCCAGCCAGTCAGCGCCGCAACTGGGGACCGCTTACCCAGCATACCCGGCGTACCAGGCGTACCAGGCGTACCAGGCGTACCAGGCGTACCCGGCGTACCCGACGTACCCGACGACCGTGATGAATCTCTGCATTAAAAACTACAACTAAAGTGTGTTTATGTGGGTCCGTGGAGACGCTGCACAGCAGACAGGCCGGCTGCTCACAGTCTGCTTGGTAGAAAACTGTGTGTGTACTGTACTGTGTACTATGGGACAGTGTGTGTACTGTGGGACAGTGTGTGCACTGTACTGTGTACACAGGACACACCAGGAACGTCAGCAGCGTGTGGCGTGGCGGCTGCGTGGCGGCTGCGTGGCGTGGCGGCTGCGTGGCGTGGCGGCTGCGTGCCGTGGTGGCTGCGCGCCGTGGTGGCTGCGTGGCGTGGCGGCTGCGTGGCGTGGTGGCTGCGCGATTCACGCGTCGGGCGTTCACACCAGCTGTGTTGCTGCTGCTGTCAGCTCTTTCTTTCTACATAGAGTTTGCCTTTTAATGTCCGTTTCATTTCATTATAAATAGATTACATTACAGAACCGTGTGGTAATTAGTAAATAATAGTAATAATCCACAATTAAAACCCCGTACTATATTCATTCATGGAGCTCTGCAAGTCACTGCATGTTCTACAACACTGTCCGGCACATATTTCAGAATAAAAGCCTTGTGTTAACAAATGAAGGAATTCTGTCCAGAGAAAAAACGCTTGAGGGCTTTTATTTTGAAACGAAAGCAAAAAGTGTTAATTTAAAAATAAGTCTCTACTTTTTTTTCATCTCCGTAACATTTTCTACAGATACAGACATGTAATCTGTAGTAATGTTGCTGGTATGATGTTAATATACAGTCAATAGATCACCTTCACTGTCTGTTGTTGATGTGAACCGCGCGGCTCACGGCAAAAATAGGCGAGACCTCTAATCTCTAGAAGAGACGCAGCCGAGCCGCGCGGGCAGTACGGCTGCTCTAACCTGTTAACACGGACGCCGGAATAAAAAACAACAGGCAACGCAGCCGCTACGCGCTGCTGACGTTCCTGGTGTGTCCGGGGCTTAAGGGGGACAGTCTGAAACTGGTCCAGTATTGAAACTGGTCCAGTTTTGAGCGAGAGCGCTGCAGACGGGAGCGACTAAACCAGCTTGTTGTCATTCCCAGGGCGTCTAACACCGAGGCTTTGTCACGGCCGTCGGTGTTCGATACCGCTGCACCGGACACCCCTTAGCGCCGGTATGAAACACACTGGACGTTCCATTAACTACAATGTAAACCCATATATATATATAGATATAGCGCTCCTTTAAGGTTATGTAGTGGTCCTAGTCAAGAAAGAAAAGACCCACAATCAAGGCGGCAGCATGAAATGTCTGCTTAGTCTGGGAGTTGAAAAACAATATTATAATAATCTTGCACATTGTACACCGACATGGTTCTCCTATCTGAGCGGTTCTGAATGATGCAGGAAATAAAGCGTCCACTCAGCATGTATGTAGGGCCCACACTAACACTAACACTAGTTCAGGCTGCAGAGATACAGAACATGTATTTATATCGCTCCTAATTTAAGGCCTCATTTGTCAAACTTTGGACGTGAGCGCCCAGATATGGCCTCTTGTTTCCTCACAGCTGTACAGGTCTGCTAAGAAAATGCTGTACGTGTTTACTCTCCAAACACCCACAGCTGCTCACACACACACACACACACACACACACACACACACACACACACACACAAACACACAAACAAAACACACAATTACTCATTGAACATTTACGTCTGTCTTTGCTGCTCTTTGGAAATAGACGAAGGACATTTGTGGTGTGTTTATTTGTGCGAGTGTCACATTTAGACGCTGGTGTGCAGAAGGCTTTCCGTTCCAAGCCAAGCAGCTCAAACGGTAATCGTAACAATGATGGAGAGGAACAGCTCTGCAGAAACCGTGAGGGATGTTTCCCGTGTTTTCTCTCGCTGCTGCTATTTTACAGCCTTGAAACCGCAACATGTGTCTCTGTAACGTCTAACGGGAGACAAAACGTCAACAGGCCCACTTTTAATTCACCGCTACAAATAACAAGCTGAGCAAAAAGCTCCCTCAGAGGAAAATACAGTCTCCTCTGAGCGTTCTCACAGCGGCTGGGATGCAGAGCTTCCTCTTCATTCAACATGTAGCCTACTAATGTCTTGATTGTTAAATCACACACACACACACACACACACACACACACACACACACACATCTCTGCAGAAGGAACTCACTGTAATGAATCAGAGTCCCGTTCCCCAGCATCACCTACTGTACGAGGCAGTAAACCACACTTCACTCATTCCGTGCAGTTTGTTTCCCATTAAAACTAAAGTGTGATCAGGGGACCGTCCTCGTCCTCGTCCTCGTCCTCACTCTCGCCCTCTCCCTCGCCTTTGCCGCTGCGTTGCTCCGTCCCGTTGACCCGTGGCTTCCTCCGGAGAGTCAGTCTGGGGCCTGGAGGGGAAACACAAACATCATTAACATGATGGTCCACGTCCTGAAGTGAACTTTGAGGGAAAAGAGCTCCTTTCTTCTGACTGACTGATTAATCTGCAGGGACATTTAGAGACGTAGCGCCGGGCAACCTGGGAAACGAAAGCTTTACACCTCAGAGAGCGCCGATCGCTGATGTCCTGCTGGGCCTCCTGAAGGAGGGAATCAGGTTCAGGTTCAGGTGACTTTATTTGTACCCGTAGGTAGATTTGTTTTGCAGCAAAAAAAAGAGGATGACATCCGTATCGACAATGAGGTAGAGCACAGACAAGAGACAGACATACCAAAAACATGACAAGGGGTACTCAAGGGCTTACTGGAAACAGGACCCAGCAAAAAGAGAAGGCCACAACAACAGTATAAAACACTACTGAAATATCAGGACAGAAAAGACACAATCAAATGAGAAGAGGGATAAACTTCCATAAATAAATATGTGCAAAAACTGCTATGACTTATTTAAGTGAACTATTGCAGCTGGAACAAAACTGTTCCTGAAGCGCTTTGTTCTGCACTTTGGGACCCTAAACCTCCGACCAGATGGGAGAAGCTGGAACTCACCAGACAGAGGATGAGAGTCATCGTGTGAGATGTAGCTGGCTATCCGCTGTAACTGCCTGGTATACAGGGACTCTAAGCTCAGCTGTGACTCACCAATCAGCCGACTGGACCATTTAATAATCTGACTCAGCCTATTTCTGTCCTTCAGAGGCAGAGTACCAAACCATGACACTAGTGAAAAGGATAGAACAGACTCAATAAAAGCACGATAAAATAGCGTCATCATGGTTTTTCCGATGTGGAAGTGGGACAGCTTCCTTAAGCAGAACGCTTGTGCCCCTTCTTGCATACGGCTTCACAATTTGCCTCAAAGTTCAGTGTAGTGTCAATGATAGTGCTAAGGTATTTATATGACTGCACATGTCCAACAGTTTGACCCTTAATGGTTGTGACTTCAGGTTTACAGGCATGTTTTCTAAAATCAATGACCATATCTTCGGTTTTAGATATGTTTAGTTGCAGATATGATTCTTCACACTATTTGACAAAGTCATCAGCTACAGGGCCATGGCTGCTCTCATTGCCCTGAAGAAGACTGACAATCACAGAGTCATCTGCATACTTTAAAATAGTTCGATTTTTAGAAGTGCTCTGACACATATTAGTGTAAAGAATACAAATTAAGGGTGAGAGCACGCACCCTTGTGGGGATCCAATTGAAGAGCCCACTTTGTTTGACAAAAACCCATTGACTCTGACTCTCTGTGTTCTGTTGGTTAAAAAGTCTAAAATCCAGCCCACAAGGTTGTTACTTAAGTTAAAATGTTCTAAAAGCTTGTGGGTTAAAATGTGTGGTTGAATTGTGTTAAAAGCAGAGGAAAAGTCAATGAATAAAAGCTGGGCATGACACCCATTTCCCTCCAGGTGTTTAAAAAGCAGGTTAAGCAGAGTGAGTGTGGCATCCTCCACTCCTCTGTTAGGCCGATATGCAAACTGCAGCGGATCTAGTGCATGTTCGGTGATTTCTAAAATTTCTGACCTTACCAGTTTTTCAAGAGTTTTCATTAGGATTGAGGTCAGGGCAATTGGTCTAAAATCATTTAAAATTTTGGGACAGTTGGATTTAGGAACCGGGACCACAACAGCATCCTTCCAGACTTCGGGGACGTGCTGTGTTTCTAAAGATTGATTAAAAATATAATTAAAAACTGGGCTCAATGCTTTTGCACAAGAATTCAGTAAACGGCCGCAGATATTATCTGGTCCAGGGCTCTTGTTTACTTTTGTGCGGAAGAAAGCTTTTTCAACATCCTTTTGGTTTATAGGAAAGTGCTGATTGTCCTGAAGTCTGAGGCTCAGTTCCTGAATTTCTTTCCCAAAATCAAACATATCAAAACGATTATAAAAACAATTAAGAGCATTAGCAAATTCAGTATCTGAATTAAAGCTATTTAAAGTGACGTTTGTGCTATTTTTTGTGCTCTGGAGGCCAGCAATGGTTTTCATGCTGGTCCAAGCTGACCCAAGGTTATTAGCAGCCATTTTGTTCTCCAGTTCTGATTTATAGCTCTGTTTTGCCTTCAAAATTTAAATTTTAGGCTCCTTGGTGGCTGAGTGTAAGTCTGATGCTACTCCCTGTTGAAAGGCAAGTTTATTTTTCTTTATGCTAGACTTAACTGATTTGGTGACCCATGGCTTATTATTGGGGTATATTTTAACCCTCTTACTGGGAACAATCATGTCTCTACAAAAAGCAGCATATGAGCATGTAACATCAGTAAGTTCATCCAAGTCATCACAGGACTGCTTAAACATATCCCAGTCAGTGCAGTCAAAGCATTCCTGCAGGGAGAGCACAGATTCATCAGTCCACACTTTCACGTCCTTGGTTTGCGCTTTTTCCCTCTTTAAAGCAGTCTTGTAAATGGGCAGAAGATGCACACAGTTATGATCTGCAGAGCCCAGAGGTTGGAGAGGGAGTGATTTAAAAGCGTCTTTAATTGACCCATAGCAGAGATCCAAAGTCTTATCCTGCCTGGTTGGACAGGAAACATATTGGTAAAAGTTCGTTAGGGTCTTTTTCAGAGAGACATGGTTAAAATCACCCAGTATAAAGTTGGGAGCATCAGGTGAAATAGACTGCAGTTTTTGAACGACGTCAGAGATGGTGCTGGAGGCCGAGGCAGCGTTTGCCTTCGGGTGGATGTACACAGTCGTTATGAAAAGTTGAGGAAATTCACAGGGCAGGTAAAAGGGACGCAACGACACAGAGAGAAGTTCAACATCTGGCGTGCAGATTTGATCTCTGACAGTCACAGAGCTGCAGTATCGTTTGTTGACATACAAACATACCCCGCCTCCTTGTGTTTTCCCCGTCACTTCAGCCTTGCGATCCAGACGAAAGGGAGCCCCAAAACCATCGATGAGCAGGTCGATGTCCTGGTCTCGCTCAGTGAGCCACGTCTCTGTGAAGGCCATGATGCAGCAGTCCATGAAGTCCTTTTGAAAGCGGACATTTCCCTGGAGTTCGTCCACTTTGTTCCTCAGGGACTGTACGTTTCCCATAATCACTGAGGGCAGAGGGATCCTGGTGAGCCGCTGCTTCCTTAAGCGCAGTCTGACGCCACCTCGTTTTCCCCGCTTCCTCTTCTTCCTTGTTGAATCACTTGTTTTACAATTAAGATCCTGATTAAAATCCTTCAGGATGAACTCTGGCAGTTGTAATGTGACATCTGTCACGCGAGTTAAACTCGCACAGTTCAGCTGCAGCAGAACGTCTCTGGAGTGCATGTACAGTATCATTGCTGGATTGACAGCTTCGCTGACATCGCTCACAAGTAAAACATAAGACAAAAGCCACAACAGGGCAGGATAAAAGAGATCCATTTCAATCAGCGGCAGGGTGAGTACTTAGACAACAGTAAACACTTACGAGGGACACGTAAAACCACATAGAAACATTTAAAAAACAAATATAAAAACATCACACGGACGCCAAACTCTCGCTGCCGGTCGCTGCGTGCGCATGCGCCCTGAGAAGATAGACATTATACAGGGCAGAATGACGGCAGAGTCAGCGACGATGATGACCTCATTACAGCTAAAGCCTCTGTGTGTTCCTACTGAAGAAAATAACTCTCACATATACAGTTTCTATGTGTTTAAAGGCTGAGTCATTTCTTAAATCAGCTGGGCACTGCAGTTTTTTGCAAACGTTAATCAAACAAGAATGAATAATGATTTGTTGGGGACTATTTTCAGCGGCGGATGAATCCACATGTAGTGCTTTAGTGAGTGTTAGTGGCAGCAGGACGGAGTGTGTGTGTTCATGGTGATGAAGGAAGATGTCCCTCAGTGACACAGTGAGGCTCAGGGATGGATGTTTCATAGTTTTTGGACAACAATGCTGCTGTTTGAACTATTAAGGTGTGATGTCACTTCTCCAGCTGTGAGTAAGGTGGCTGAGGAAACACTGGATCAACATGTCTGTCAGTTTGTCAACAGTCAACAGTTTGTGCAGCATACAGGATGTTTGCATGTGGATAGAAAAAGAAGTTGTGACTTTCTGTGTGTGCATGGAAGAGGCCGTGTGTCATTGAGGGCTGGCAGTTATGTAAGGAATGTTTTTAAATAGCTTTTGAGGACACAAGTACAATTATCCTCACTCTCAGCCCGTCGTTCACACCGACTCTGTCAATCAGCCGTCTGATCCTCGGTGTTTCTGTGTGACTCTTCAAAGTGAAACTCTGAATCTGAACCACTGAACACTTTAACTGAACCTCCACCTTGAGAACCTTTAACGCTGTTAACAAGAAGTATGTTGTGTAGTCCATTAAAGCCCGCTCGCACCAAAAAGCCACGATAATGCACAAAGCATTTAGCGTGCAATAAGTACGTCTTTTTTTTATTTCCGCGTGTCATTTGTACGCCATGAATGCTGTACTGACTTCAATGTAAACGCATCTACGTATAAATGCTACGATAAGAGCTGTAAGAGAGGAAGTGATGACCAGACCGTTGTTGACCCATGTTTTGTTTTGTACGTTACATCGGTGACGTTCGTCACGTGTTTTTTATTGACTTTCGTAACGTGTTTTCTGTAGTCGTGTTACGTTGTTTGCGGACGTGTTTTACTTAGTTTACATACTTATTTCAAGCCCAACCGGGATGTTTTCCCTTAACCTAACTAGGCTTAGTTTGTTCCTTGCCTGAACCTAACTGCAGACGTTTGCATGGCGTACAAATGACGAGTGAGAGCCTGTAATTTCACTCTTATTCCTCTAGAAACAAACGAGGTGGAGGTGTTGCTTTAATACAAATCTGTTTTTAATTTAACCTCCAGTCGGGATATTAAATTCAACTCATTTGAGGCTTTTGGATTCAATCAAAAATTCAAATAAATTCCAGAACCCATGGGGTTTCTGGGGTTCCGGTGTAGCCAGCGGATATCCGGGCTAAGACTTCCTCTTCCGTGCGCTGCCTGTTGGTTATAGTCCGATTAGCAACTTGAGCCAACACGTTCCACCTCTTTTGCTCTCCACATGGACTGTTTACCTGCATTCAAACGAAGCTTCTCGAACGTGATTGGTCAATACTACTCTGACTATGAACGGAAACCAGAACGCTTCTGATACCAAAATCTTGTCCCGTTGCCAAAATTGCGAACTATGAACGTGAACTAGTTCATTTGAATCTGTGTGAGCTGAACTTTTAGTGTGAACGTGCACAACACTGATCATCATGTACTCCTTGATCTAATTTAAACCAAATTTGACTTCTCCGAAAGAAAGACGTGTTTCCTTTAATAATAATACATCAACATTTTCTGATGTGAGATACGGAGTACCTCAGGGCTCTGTTCTTGGCCCTCTGCTTTTCTCTCTTTATATTTCATCTCTTGGCCGAATTCTACGCAATCACCATCTAAAGAACCATCTAGAAGGGACCCAATCTAGGCATGAAGCAACTCCAA
>CAKALS010000375.1:40000-67500 GCA_916701275.1 Sebastes miniatus | reverse complement strand
TGTACCTAATAAAGAGGAGACCACCCGGTACTAGCAAGGTGTACCTAATAAAGTGGCTGGTGAGTGTATATATTGTGATGTCTTGAGAGGTCGGGAGCTTTTCTCTTGGAGCTTTAAAGGTGCTGGTGCAGGAGATGAAGACAGACAGGCTTTGCTTTCCAACTTAGATTCTGTGTATTTAGTCTTCTCATAACAGCTCAACTCAATTCTCACAGGCAGCCGGTAAACGCAACAAAACCTATTCTAACAAAACTCTCATTTAAGGTCTTCTCTGCAACACAACCAACAGACGAGCTTCTCTGTCCACGCAGCTCAAACTGTTCCCTCTCCTTCACCTCCTCTGTTCCCCTCCCCACGGCTCCCTCAGCGGGGCAGCAGCCTTCGTCCTGACTGCCCCGCTGACTCTGGGTTCTGTAGTCTTTGAGTGGACGCCATGATGGGTTGTAGTCCTTGCCGCAGCCACCGGGAGGGAATGTATCTCTCCATTGTGACGTCACAATATACAGTATATACATATGTATATATGTATGTATGTATGCATGTCTGGGATAAGTAAAGACCTTTTCTTCTTCACTTGTACAGAGAACATTTCTCTTCAACATCATTTTCTCAACTCTTGGTTTATATTGCATCAAAATGCGACCCGGCCTCCAAAAGTCCCGACCGGGGCTGTTTGAAGTGGGATGTGAGGGACAAAAGAGCCAACCGGGTTTCACCCGTCAGCCCGGAGCAGGACGCTCTGCAGGGGAACTGGAGGGCAGCAAACTGGTACAATAAACACAATCCCTCCGTAGATCTAATACATCATTCTGTCAAACTGGGGACGTCAGTAGAACCCAGATACCAGCACCGAATCCATCCAGAACTTCTGCAAACATGACGGTAGCCTGCTGGTTTCAGAACCGCAGGTACCATCGGTACCGTCAAGGCTGGAGACTAACGGCGTCTAACATCCCAGAGGACACATTAAAGTCAGTGTGGATGCGTTGCTGAGACGCAGCCTGTTTCTTCCAGGATGATGTTTCATTGTGAAGAACAAATGTGTGTTCAGCAGCTAACAGCTAACAGCTACCAGCTACCGCTAACAGAGGTTGCATTGAGTTGCATTCTGATGCATTGGAGATCTGTTTCTCTGTTGAGCATCAGAAGCTCCATCGTGTCTCTCTGTTGAGCATCAGAAGCTCCATCGTGTCTCTCTGTTGAGCATCAGAAGCTCCATCGTGTCTCTCTGTTGAGCATCGGGAGCTCCATCGTGACTTCAGCATGCTAACATGCTCACAGTGATGACGCTGACATGCTGATCTGTAGCAGGTCATGTTTATCATGTTCAGCTCTGCAACTGAACATGTCCCTATGCTAATACATTCTAATAGCAATAAACACAACCCATTTGAATGTCCGTCCATTACATGTCCATTAACTTCACTAAAAACCAATGTGTCCCCTGCAGGTGGCGCTAGAGGAGCAGTCAGAGATCAACACCTTCCTGCTGATCCAGTTCATAGTTGTTGACATATTTAGTATCTTATGTGACGTTTGTGAAGACACAAACTACATAATGTCCCCTGAGGGTTGATCTATGTGAGTGTGAGTTTTATTGTCTCTTTAAATGTCTCTCTGTGTGTCCCTCTCATGGTGTGTCCCTCTCATGGTGTGACCCTCTCATGGTGTGTCCCTCTCATGGTGTGTCCCTCTCATGGTGTGTCCCTCTCTCTGTGTGTCCCTCTCATGGTGTGTCCCTCTCTCTGTGTGTCCCTTTCATGGTGTGTCCCTCTCATGGTGTGACCCTCTCATGGTGTGTCCCTCTCTCTGTGTGTCCCTCTCATGGTGTGTCCCTCTCTCTGTGTGTCCCTCTCATGGTGTGTCCCTCTCTCTGTGTGTCCCTCTCATGGTGTGTCCCTCTCTCTGTGTGTCCCTCTCATGGTGTGTTTCTCTCATGGTGTGTCCCTCTCATGGTGTGTCCCTCTCTCTGTGTGTCCCTCTCATGGTGTGTTTCTCTCATGGTGTGTCCCTCTCTCTGTGTGTCCCTCTCATGGTGTGTCCCTCTCTCTGTGTGTCCCTTTCATGGTGTGTCCCTCTCATGGTGTGACCCTCTCATGGTGTGTCCCTCTCTCTGTGTGTCCCTCTCATGGTGTGTCCCTCTCTCTGTGTGTCCCTCTCATGGTGTGTTTCTCTCATGGTGTGTCCCTCTCTCTGTGTGTCCCTCTCATGGTGTGTCCCTCTCATGGTGTGACCGCTGGATCAGCTGTCAGACATCAGCAGACAGGAATCTCACCTTGGATATTTTCAGATGTCTCACTCGTCTCTCAGAGGACCAAACACAAACAAAACACCTGCATATGACTGACATACTGGTACACACTGGTACATACTGGTACATACTGGTACATACTGCTACATACTGGTACATACTGGTACATACTGCTACATACTGGTACATACTGGTACATACTGCTACATACTGGTACATACTGTTACATACTGGTACATACTGGTACATACTGGTACACACTGGTACACACTGGTACATACTGTTACATACTGGTACACACTGGTACATACTGGTACATACTGTTACATACTGCTACATACTGGTACATACTGGTACACACTGGTACACACTGGTACATACTGTTACATACTGGTACATACTGGTACATACTGGTACATACTGCTACATACTGGTACATACTGCTACATACTGCTACATACTGGTACATACTGGTACATACTGCTACATACTGGTACATACTGTTACATACTGGTACATACTGGTACACACTGGTACATACTGGTACACACTGGTACATACAGATACATACTGTTACATACTGGTACATACTGCTACATACTGGTACATACTGGTACATACTGCTACATACTGGTACATACTGGTACACACTGGTACATACTGGTACACACTGGTACATACTGGTACATACTGTTACATACTGGTACATACTGCTACATACTGGTACATACTGCTACATACTGGTACATACTGGTACATACTGGTACACACTGGTACATACTGGTACACACTGGTACATACTGGTACATACTGTTACATACTGGTACATACTGCTACATACTGGTACATACTGGTACATACTGCTACATACTGGTACATACTGGTACACACTGGTACATACTGGTACACACTGGTACATACTGGTACATACTGGTACATACTGTTACATACTGGTACATACTGCTACATACTGGTACATACTGGTACATAATGGTACATACTGGTACATACTGCTACATACTGGTACATACTGCTAAATACTGGTACATACTGGTACATACTGGTACATACTGCTAAGTACATACTGGTACATACTGGTACATACTGGTACATACTGCTACATACTGCTACATACTGCTAAGTACATACTGGTACATACTGCTACATACTGCTACATACTGGTACATACAGTACATAGCAAACATACACACACGACAAACACATGCCGCGACTCTCTCTCTGTCTTCCTCTTTCTATTCCTCGCTCCATCCAGTCATAAACAACACAGCACCTGTTCACCAGGTCGCGGTGTGGACGGACATGAATGTGCTGAGGACATCACATCACAGAGGTGACCTCTGTGATGTGATGAAGAGGTGACCTCTGTGATGAGATGAAGAGGTGACTTCTGTGATGAGATGAAGAGGTGACTTCTGTGATGTGATGTGATGAAGAGGTGACCTCTGTGATGTGATGAAGAGGTGACCTCTGTGATGAGATGAAGAGGTGACTTCTGTGATGAGATGAAGAGGTGACTTCTGTGATGTGATGTGATGAAGAGGTGACCTCGGTGATGAGATGAAGAGGTGACTTCTGTGATGTGATGAAGAGGTGACTTCTGTGATGTGATGAAGAGGTGACCTCTGTGATGTGATGAAGAGGTGATGTCTGTGATGTGATGAAGAGGTGACCTCTGTGATGTGATGAAGAGGTGACCTCTGTGATGTGATGAAGAGGTGACCTCTGTGATGAGATGAAGAGGTGACCTCTGTGATGTGATGAAGAGGTGATGTCTGTGATGTGATGAAGAGGTGACCTCTGTGATGAGATGAAGAGGTGACCTCTGTGATGTGATGAAGAGGTGACGTCTGTGATGTGATGAAGAGGTGACCTCTGTGATGTGATGAAGAGGTGACCTCTGTGACGAGATGAAGAGGTGACGTCTGTGATGTGATGAAGAGGTGACCTCTGTGATGTGATGAAGAGGTGACCTCTGTGATGAGATGAAGAGGTGACTTCTGTGATGAGATGAAGAGGTGACCTCTGTGATGTGATGAAGAGGTGACCTCTGTGATGAGATGAAGAGGTGACTTCTGTGATGAGATGAAGAGGTGACTTCTGTGATGTGATGTGATGAAGAGGTGACCTCTGTGATGTGATGAAGAGGTGACCTCTGTGATGAGATGAAGAGGTGACTTCTGTGATGAGATGAAGAGGTGACTTCTGTGATGTGATGTGATGAAGAGGTGACCTCTGTGATGTGATGAAGAGGTGACCTCTGTGATGAGATGAAGAGGTGACTTCTGTGATGAGATGAAGAGGTGACCTCTGTGATGTGATGAAGAGGTGACCTCTGTGATGTGATGAAGAGGTGATGTCTGTGATGTGATGAAGAGGTGACCTCTGTGATGTGATGAAGAGGTGACCTCTGTGATGTGATGAAGAGGTGACCTCTGTGATGTGATGAAGAGGTGACCTCTGTGATGAGATGAAGAGGTGACCTCTGTGATGTGATGAAGAGGTGATGTCTGTGATGTGATGAAGAGGTGACCTCTGTGATGTGATGAAGAGGTGACCTCTGTGATGAGATGAAGAGGTGACCTCTGTGATGTGATGAAGAGGTGATGTCTGTGATGTGATGAAGAGGTGACCTCTGTGATGTGATGAGAGGTGACCTCTGTGATGTGATGAAGAGGTGACCTCTGTGATGTGATGAAGAGGTGATGTCTGTGATGTGATGAAGAGGTGACCTCTGTGATGTGATGAAGAGGTGACCTCTGTGATGTGATGAAGAGGTGACCTCTGTGATGTGATGAAGAGGTGACCTCTGTGATGTGATGAAGAGGTGACCTCTGTGATGTGATGAAGAGGTGACGTCTGTGATGTGATGAAGAGGTGACCTCTGTGATGTGATGAAGAGGTGATGTCTGTGATGTGATGAAGAGGTGACCTCTGTGATGTGATGAAGAGGTGACCTCTGTGATGTGATGAAGAGGTGACCTCTGTGAAGAGGTGACCTCTGTGATGAGATGAAGAGGTAACCTCTGTGATGTGATGAAGAGGTGACCTCTGTGATGTGATGAAGAGGTGATGTCTGTGATGTGATGAAGAGGTGATGTCTGTGATGTGATGAAGAGGTGACCTCTGTGATGTGATGAAGAGGTGATGTCTGTGATGTGATGAAGAGGTGACCTCTGTGATGTGATGAAGAGGTGACCTCTGTGATGTGATGAAGAGGTGACCTCTGTGATGTGATGAAGAGGTGATGTCTGTGATGTGATGAAGAGGTGATGTCTGTGATGTGATGAAGAGGTGACCTCTGTGATGTGATGAAGAGGTGACCTCTGTGATGAGATGAAGAGGTGACCTCTGTGATGTGATGAAGAGGTGATGTCTGTGATGTGATGAAGAGGTGACCTCTGTGATGTGATGAAGAGGTGACCTCTGTGATGTGATGAAGAGGTGATGTCTGTGATGTGATGAAGAGGTGACCTCTGTGATGTGATGAAGAGGTGATGTCTGTGATGTGATGAAGAGGTGACCTCTGTGATGTGATGAAGAGGTGATGTCTGTGATGTGATGAAGAGGTGATGTCTGTGATGTGATGAAGAGGTGACCTCTGTGATGTGATGAAGAGGTGACCTCTGTGATGAGATGAAGAGGTGATCTCTGTGATGTGATGAAGAGGTGGAATGTCTGTGATGTGATGAAGAGGTGACCTCTGTGATGTGATGAAGAGGTGACCTCTGTGATGTGATGAAGAGGTGACCTCTGTGAGTGATGAAGAGGTGATGTCTGTGATGTGATGAAGAGGTGACCTTCTGTGATGTGATGAAGAGGTGACCTCGTGATGATGAAGAGGTGACCTCTGTGATGTGATGAAGAGGGACTGTCTGTGATGTGATGAAGAGGTGACCTCTGTGATGTGATGAAGAGGTGACCTCTGTGATGTGATGAAGAGGTGATGTCTGTGATGTGATGAAGAGGTGATGTGATGAAGAGGTGACCTCTGTGAAGAGGTGACCTCTGTGATGAGATGAAGAGGTAACCTCTGTGATGTGATGAAGAGGTGACCTCTGTGATGTGATGAAGAGGTGATGTCTGTGATGTGATGAAGAGGTGATGTCTGTGATGTGATGAAGAGGTGACCTCTGTGATGTGATGAAGAGGTGACCTCTGTGAAGAGGTGACCTCTGTGATGAGATGAAGAGGTGATGTCTGTGATGTGATGAAGAGGTGACTTCTGTGATGTGATGAAGAGGTGACCTCTGTGATGTGATGAAGAGGTGACCTCTGTGATGTGATGAAGAGGTGATGTCTGTGATGTGATGAAGAGGTGACCTCTGTGATGTGATGAAGAGGTGACCTCTGTGATGTGATGAAGAGGTGATGTCTGTGATGTGATGAAGAGGTGATGTCTGTGATGTGATGAAGAGGTGACCTCTGTGATGTGATGAAGAGGTGACCTCTGTGATGAGATGAAGAGGTGACCTCTGTGATGTGATGAAGAGGTGATGTCTGTGATGTGATGAAGAGGTGACCTCTGTGATGTGATGAAGAGGTGATGTCTGTGATGTGATGAAGAGGTGATGTCTGTGATGTGATGAAGAGGTGACCTCTGTGATGTGATGAAGAGGTGACCTCTGTGATGAGATGAAGAGGTGACCTCTGTGATGTGATGAAGAGGTGATGTCTGTGATGTGATGAAGAGGTGACCTCTGTGATGTGATGAAGAGGTGACCTCTGTGATGTGATGAAGAGGTGACCTCTGTGAAGAGGTGACCTCTGTGATGTGATGAAGAGGTGACCTCTGTGATGTGATGAAGAGGTGATATCTGTGATGTGATGAAGAGGTGATGTCTGTGATGTGATGAAGAGGTGACCTCTGTGATGTGATGAAGAGGTGACCTCTGTGATGTGATGAAGAGGTGACCTCTGTGATGTTCTACTGTAGCTGAGACACCTGGTTCGTTCATGGGAAGCTGCCGTCTCTGTCCTATCTTTAGCCTGTTCTCATGTCTTCTCTCATTGTGCTTCCCGTGCTGCTGGAGAGCACATTCAGGGTGTCATGGTGAAAACTCTGGTCACAGACTGTTACCTGCTGTTTTAAATATGTGTTGTGTTTTTCTGCCCTATTCTCTGTCTCCTCAGGTGCCGGCCTCCTCCCCTGTGCAGCTGCAGTCCAGGGAAGCACACGGCTGCAGCTGATCAGTAATCAAGGTGGAGAGTATAAAAGAGCAGGAGAACGGAGGAGAAGTGTCCCAGAGCCAATCTGCAGTATCTCTGAGACTGTGTGGTCAGTGGTTGACGGGTGTGCTTTAACCTTCATGGTGTTTAAGGTTGTAGTGTTGGCTGTCTCTGTGGAGCAGGAGATTGAAGTTGAGTACCTTCGGGTTGTTTTGCGCTGCACTCTGAAGCAGTAGCTTTAATGTGACTGTTTTATTCTTGGTTCCTGTTATATTTATTGAGTTGTGTAATTCTCCCATGCTTTCTGTTAGAGAGGAGTTTGCATTTGGTGTTTGTACATTTTTGTTATCATACTTTTTGTTAATAAATTGTATGATTCTTTTTCACACAATCTTGTTGCCAGTCCTCTCATTCCCGGGTTTACAAATGTACGTTGTACGTTGCTCCATCCCCTGGACCTTAACGGAGGGGAACGGAACACAAACATTTTGAGGTCCTCAAAATCTTTTGATCCTCTTTTGAGGATCCAAACCTCACTCCTCTAAACAACAAGACCTGGGACCCCCATTGACACGGACTCTGATCCTGATCCACATCTCACGTACTGCACAGCGGCGACCTCCGGGTCTGACAAGTCAAGTCAACACTGAAGAGCCTTTAACCTTCATCCCGTCTACCAGCCAGCAGGGGGCGACTCCTCTGGCTGAATAGAAGTCAATGATGAAGAGTCTTAAACCTTCATCCTGTCTACCAGCCAGCAGGGGGCGACTCCTCTGGTTGAATAGAAGTCAATGATGAAGAGTCTTTAACCTTCATCCTGTCTAGCAGCCAGCAGGGGGCGACTCCTCTGGTTGAATAGAAGTCAATGATGAAGAGTCTTTAACCTTCATCCTGTCTAGCAGCCAGCAGGGGGCGACTCCTCTGGTTGAATAGAAGTCAATGATGAAGAGTCTTTAACCTTCATCCTGTCTAGCAGCCAGCAGGGGGCGACTCCTCTGGTTGAATAGAAGCCTCTGAGTAAATGAGCTTCTACTTCTCTCTTGATTTATGACCTCAGTAAACATTGTAAACATGAGTTTATGGTCTCAATCTCTAGTTTCAAGTCTTCTTCAATACAGCTTGATGTTCATTTAGTAACTTATGACAAAAGATCAAGATGGCTGAACTCAGGCTTCAGAACGGTAGTCCACGAACCGACGGGTGACTACGTCCCGGTGACTACGTCCCGGTGACTACGTCCTCTTCTTCTATACAGACTGTGGATACGCGTTACATTAACGTCCATCTTCACAGTCTACAGCCATGCTGCATGCTATCGGCTCTGCTCGGCAGCACTGGTGGTGGTGCTTTGAGCTAACTGCTAACATTAGCATGCCTACATGATGATGTTAAGCAGACATAATATTTACCATGTTCACTATCTTAGTTCACTATCTTAGTTCACTATCTTAGTTCACTATCTTAGTTCAGTGTGTTAGTTCACTATCTTAGTTCAGTGTGTTAGTTCACTATCTTAGTTCAGTGTGTTAGTTCACTATCTTAGTTCACTATCTTAGTTCAGTGTGTTAGTTCACTATCTTAGTTCACTATCTTAGTTCAGTGTGTTAGTTCACTATCTTAATTCACTATCTTAGTTCAGTGTGTTAGTTCACTATCTTAGTTCACTATCTTAGTTCAGTGTGTTAGTTCACTATCTTAGTTCACTATCTTAGTTCAGTGTGTTAGTTCACTATCTTAGTTCAGTGTGTTAGTTCACTATCTTAGTTCACTATCTTAGTTCAGTGTGTTAGTTCACTATCTTAGTTCACTATCTTAGTTCAGTGTGTTAGTTCACTATCTTAGTTCACTATCTTAGTTCAGAGTGTTAGTTCAGAGTGTTAGTTCACTATCTTAGTTCACTATCTTAGTTCAGTGTGTTAGTTCAGAGTGTTAGTTCAGAGTGTTAGTTCACTATCTTAGTTCACTATCTTAGTTCAGTGTGTTAGTTCAGTGTGTTAGTTCAGAGTTAGTTCAGTGTGTTAGTTCAGAGTGTTAGTTCAGAGTGTTAGTTCAGAGTGTTAGTTCAGAGTGTTAGTTCAGAGTGTTAGTTCAGAGTGTTAGTTCAGTGTGTTAGTTCAGTGTGTTAGTTCAGAGTGTTAGTTCAGAGTGTTAGTTCAGTGTGTTAGTTCAGATTGTTAGTTCAGAGTGTTAGTTCAGTGTGTTAGTTCAGAGTGTTAGTTCAGAGTGTTAGTTCAGAGTGTTAGTTCAGTGAGTTAGTTCAGTGTGTTAGTTCAGTGTGTTAGTTCAGTGTGTTAGTTCAGAGTGTTAGTTCAGTGTGTTAGTTCAGAGTGTTAGTTCAGTGTGTTAGTTCAGAGTTAGTTCAGTGTGTTAGTTCAGTGTGTTAGTTCAGAGTTAGTTCAGAGTGTTAGTTCAGAGTGTTAGTTCAGTGTGTTAGTTCAGAGTTAGTTCAGAGTGTTAGTTCAGAGTGTTAGTTCAGAGTTAGTTCAGAGTGTTAGTTCAGAGTGTTAGTTCAGAGTGTTAGTTCAGTGTGTTAGTTCAGTGTGTTAGTTCAGTGTGTTAGTTCAGAGTGTTAGTTCAGAGTTAGTTCAGTGTTAGTTCAGAGTGTTAGTTCAGTGTGTTAGTTCAGTGTGTTAGTTCAGAGTTAGTTCAGAGTGTTAGTTCAGAGTGTTAGTTCAGTGTGTTAGTTCAGTGTGTTAGTTCAGTGTGTTAGTTCAGAGTGTTAGTTCAGTGTGTTAGTTCAGAGTGTTAGTTCAGTGTGTTAGTTCAGAGTGTTAGTTCAGTGTGTTAGTTCAGAGTTAGTTCAGAGTGTTAGTTCAGTGTGTTAGTTCAGAGTTAGTTCAGTGTGTTAGTTCAGAGTTAGTTCAGAGTGTTAGTTCAGAGTGTTAGTTCAGAGTGTTAGTTCAGTGTGTTAGTTCAGAGTTAGTTCAGAGTGTTAGTTCAGTGTGTTAGTTCAGAGTGTTAGTTCAGAGTGTTAGTTCAGTGTGTTAGTTCAGAGTGTTAGTTCAGTGTGTTAGTTCAGAGTGTTAGTTCAGTGTTAGTTCAGAGTGTTAGTTCAGTGTGTTAGTTCAGTGTGTTAGTTCAGAGTTAGTTCAGAGTGTTAGTTCAGAGTGTTAGTTCAGTGTGTTAGTTCAGAGTGTTAGTTCAGAGTGTTAGTTCAGTGTGTTAGTTCAGAGTGTTAGTTCAGAGTTAGTTCAGAGTGTTAGTTCAGAGTGTTAGTTCAGTGTGTTAGTTCAGAGTTAGTTCAGAGTGTTAGTTCAGTGTGTTAGTTCAGAGTGTTAGTTCAGAGTGTTAGTTCAGTGTGTTAGTTCAGAGTGTTAGTTCAGTGTGTTAGTTCAGAGTGTTAGTTCAGAGTGTTAGTTCAGTGTGTTAGCATGCTGATGAGATGGGAATATTGTGGAAAATTACATTTTAAATTGACACTACATGAAAATGTATTCCAATTCATCCGGAGGGGAACATGAACGAGAAAATCCATTTCACTCAAAGGCACAAATATGTGAACCTAAACCTAAACCTAACCTGAACCTAAACCTAAACCTAAACCTAAACCTAACCTAAACCTAACCTGAACCTGAACCTAACCTAAACCTGAACCTAACCTAAACCTGACCTTACCTAAACCTGAACCTAACCTAAACCTAAAACCTAACCTTAGCCCTAACCTAAAACCTAAACCTAAACCTAAAACCTAAACCTAAACCTAAAACCTAACCCTAGCCCTAACCTAAAACCTAAACCTAAACCTAAACCTAAAACCTAAACCTAAAACCTAAAACCTGTTCATTTTCGTTATTCAAACGTGGTCGTTTTAAACCCAACCATGTAGTTCTTTACTAAACAGAACTATAGTGGTTTTGTTGCCTGATCCTAAAGTGACACCAAGCGGTGCGACAAACGGCAGTATGTGACGAGTTGGGATAAGAACGCGTTGGCTCCTCCGTTCACTGGACCGCTCTGACCAGAGAGATCACCGCCACCGCCACCGCCACCGCCACCGCCACCACTCCGTCTGTGCTCAGCGTCTCCTCGACTCGTCTCTCTGCGTGTGTGAGTGTAGACATGTTTGTGGGCCTTCTCGGCAGTGTTTTGAGGCGGATGTGTTCGTGTATCACACACCGCCTCTCCAGCGTAATGCAGCCTTCCTCTCAGCCCTTCCCGACAGAGCGATCGGATCTCAGTGTGGAAACTGGAGACACATTTATACCAGGTTTAAATGCAATCAGGTTAAATCCTATCTCTACCATCTGGATACATGATGTATTTCAATGGCAGGTGTAAAGAGGATCTGTGTGTGTATGAAACACTTTCTGACATCACAGAGCAGATGATGCTGTGTTCATGTAGAATGTGTTTTATTTGCCGGCACAGAACTCCTCATGTGGTCCAACCACAGCAGATGAAACATGTGTGAAGTATTCCTGTAGTGTGAACTCTCCACGTTCCCACAAAACGTTACAAACCATCCGATCAATGTGTTTTTCTTTATGTATTGATCCGGTGAATAAACGGTTAACATGAAACGGCCTCAGTGACGGCCGAAGCTCAGCGCATACATAAATATACAAGCAGCCTTGTTTTCCAGGAAATCAACCGCTTCCTTCGTGGGCACCGGTTTGGGACATTGTTGGACATCGTTCACCAGCACAAATTGAGCGTGACCATTAAAACGGCGCCTTGAGGCACCTCGCCACCTCGCCACAAACACAATGAACCGCTTCAGTAAAACACATCAGAATAACAACCCAAGCTGCAGCGGCAGATTGTGGAGCGTGTGTTTTAGATGAAACGGCGGACTTATCGTATGTCAGAAGACTGATTAGCCTGTTTACAGGTCTTTAGACGGCGGTGGAAAGGCAGACGACAACGGGCTAAAGGAACCTTTTACTTCTTCGAATAGTAGTTCCAGGGACGTCCCGTTTCCACCATGGAGGTATTCCACGTTTCTACCGCTGTCTTCCGGCAACACGTCTCCTCGCCAGATTTCAGAAGGAGACTTCTCCTTGAGTGAGACTCTTTCCATAATGTTATCAGACACTGATAATACCAATCAGAGCCATCATGGTGGAAACAACAACTGTTAGTGGACGGTGCCATGTTGGTGCCATGTTGGTGCCATGTTGGTGCCATGTTGCCCCAACAGCACCATATTGAGCAGCTGTCGTCCGCAGTGTTCTCCCTCAATACTGGACCAGTTTCAGACGCGTTGTCCTGATGCAGGTTGAAGTTTCCCTTTAATGAGACGTTTCCAAGCAACACTGACCTGCTTTTATTTTGAAATATTAATAAATTCATTTTTCACACAGGCAGATTTCATGCCCTACTTCTCCTCCTTCCCTCTCCTTTGTGTTTAGTTTTCATCAGTGTGTGTGTGTGTGTGTGCGTGTGTGTGTGTGTGTGTTCAGTTCAAGAATGTGCACACACACACAGACACACACACACACACACACACACACACACACACAAATCTGCGTTCGTTGAGGTCTTTCATATTTGTTTCGTTGTTTGTGTTCGTCCAGTGAGTGTGTCAGTGTTTGAATATGCACACGTGTACACACATATTATGGATACGTGTGTGTGTGTGTGTGTGTGTCTGTGTGTTTCCATATTAGAAGACAAAGCTCTGTCTATACGTTTACATTCATGAGGAAAATCTTGTTGAAGGTCCATCAGACATGTGGCAGCCATCGTAAACACGGCCCAGATTTCTATGAGTGTGTGCGTGTGTGCGTGTGTGTGCGTGTGTGTGTGTGTGTGTGTGTCAGTGTCTGGTTTCCATTTGGGGCTCTGTTTTGACCAAACCAAGCATGACCGGGTGTGGATGGCGTGGGACCTCCAGAGCAGCGGGGGGGGGGGATGGAGGGATCTTTGCAGCCCAATGAGGAGGCCACAGAGTGGTTGATTGAATCATCATCATCATCATCACGTCCTTCACTGTGAACTGTGCGATGAAGATGATTCAGTCACTCAGTCAGATATTATCCAGCGTACAGTTATCAGAAGTTCAGCTGCTGCCTGACTGATTCTGACTGATCCTGACTGATCCTGACTGATTCTGACTGATCCTGAATGATTCTGACTGATCCTGACTGATCCTGACTGATTCTGACTGATCCTGACTGATCCTGAATGATTCTGACTGATCCTGACTGATCCTGACTGATCCTGACTGATCCTGAATGATCCTGACTGATCCTGACTGATCCTGACTGATTCTGAATGATTCTGACTGATCCTGACTGATTCTGACTGATTCTGACTGATCCTGAATGATTCTGACTGATCCTGACTGATCCTGAATGATTCTGACTGATCCTGACTGATTCTGACTGATCCTGACTGATCCTGAATGATCCTGACTGATCCTGACTGATTCTGACTGATTCTGACTGATCCTGAATGATTCTGACTGATCCTGACTGATTCTGACTGATTCTGACTGATCCTGACTGATCCTGATGACATGATGATGATGATGGAAACACACGTTTTTTATCTGGTGTAGCGTGTCACAGTACACGACAACTGACGCCGCGTCTGGGACGCCTCACGACGTCCCGACAGGAAGTCTACCATGTTTGATTTTTGTTTCTTTCCACGACGTTTCCCGTGAATCTGACCGTCTGAGCTCAGACGCACTCAGCTGTAAACAGAAGCACATGGCTACTTATTATGCAGAATGATGTCATCGACCTTCAACTGCTGCCGGACCTCTGGTAGGATATTCAGTCTAGGTTGTGTCGGAGTAGAAAACACCACCGCCGTTGTGTCTTTGTGCATGGAGCATCCCGTTGAGCGCCCCGCTTTCTCTTCTCTCTGTGAATTATATCTTTATTGTTTTCCCCTTGAGCCTCGTGGGCCCCCTTACATGGTCGGTCCCCTTCACATGGTCGGGCCCCTTTACATGGTCGGGCCCCTTTACATGGTCGGGCCCCATTACGTGGTCGGGCCCCTTTACGTGGTCGGGCCCCATTACGTGGTCGGGCCCCTTTACGTGGTCGGGCCCCTTCACGTGGTCGGGCCCCATTACGTGGTCGGGCCCCTTTACGTGGTCGGGCCCCCTTACGTGGTCGGGCCCCTTTAGATGGTCAGGCCCCTTCACATGGTCGGGCCCCGTTAAGTGGTCGGGCCCCTTTACATGGTCGGGCCCCGTTACGTGGTCGGGCCCCTTCACGTGGTCGGGCCCCTTCACGTGGTCGGGCCCCATTACGTGGTCGGGCCCCTTTACGTGGTCAGGCCCCATTACGTGGTCGGGCCCCATTACGTGGTCGGGCCCCTTTACATGGTCGGGCCCCTTCACATGGTCGGGCCCCTTCACGTGGTCGGGCCCCATTACGTGGTCGGGCCCCATTACGTGGTCGGGCCCCTTTACGTGGTCGGGCCCCCTTACATGGTCGGGCCCCTTTAGATGGTCGGGCCCCTTTACATGGTCAGGCCCCTTCACATGGTCGGGCCCCGTTACATGGTCGGGCCCCTTTACATGGTCGGGCCCCGTTACATGGTCGGGCCCCTTCACGTGGTCGGGCCCCTTTACGTGGTCGGCCCCCTTACATGGTCGGGCCCCGTTACATGGTCGGGCCCCTTCACATGGTCGGGCCCCGTTACATGGTCGGGCCCCGTTACATGGTCGGGCCCCTTTACATGGTCGGTCCCCGTTACATGGTCGGGCCCCTTTACATGGTCGGGCCCCTATACAGGGTCGGGCCCCTTTACAGGGTCGGGCCCGGGGGGCTTGAGCCCCGGTAAGCCCGTATATATTCAGACGGCGGTGTCAGGAGAGTGTGTGTTGTCGGAACAGAGGACCGGCCTGTAGTCTGTAGTCTGTAGCCTGTAGCCTGTAGCCTGTAGTCTGTAGTCTGTAGCCTGTAGCCTGTAGTCTGTAGCCTGTAGCCTGTAGTCTGTAGTCTGTAGCCTGTAGTCTGTAGTCTGTAGCCTGTAGTCTGTAGCCTGTAGTCTGTAGCCTGTAGCCTATGGTCTGTAGTCTGTAGCCTGTAGTCTGTAGTCTGTAGTCTGTAGCCTGTAGTCTGTAGCCTGTAGCCTGTAGTCTGTAGCCTGTAGCCTGTAGTCTGTAGCCTGTAGTCTGTCGTGTGTCGCGGCCAAGACACGACAAGAATTTCTGCCTCTCAGTCGTCTAATCCTTCGTAGAAACCATCGGAACAGTCAAACACAGCCTGTAGCCTGTAGCCTGTAGTCTGTAGCCTGTAGTCTGATCCTGGCGTATCCAGCGTTCGGTCGTACTTAGCTCCGCCCTCTCATGTCACTTCTGGTTGCAAAAAACCAAGATGGCGACGGCCAAAATGCTGAACTTGAGGCTGCAAAACGACAGTCCACAAACCGACGGATGATGTGACGGTGACTACGTCCACTTCCTGTTTACAGTCTATATCTGTTCTGTCAGGTATAGCGGGGGCGGGGTGTAACAGGCCCTGAACTCTTGGAGGAAACCAGGTTTCTCCTTTGACGTGAGGAATCCGGTGATTCCAGCTGGAAGTGAACATGCTGCTGCTCAGACGGAGAGTCTGCAGAGTGACGCCACGTCGTGTCTGAGTGAAGGCCGACCGAGGCCAACCAGATGAGACTGACGTTGTAATTTGAGCTTTGGTTCTTCACACTGAGGTATTGTGTAGCGTAATCTATCCCTTCTCTAATTTAAGACCTGGGGACAGGAAAGGTAGGACGAGGAAGTGAACCTCAGGTATCAGCAGAATACATCAGCCATCAGCCGCCACACAACCAGGTCAGGTGATCCTGCAACCACCTGAAGACTTCTTGATTCCCAGCTTCTACAGTGCACATTTCATATATCTTCTTTGTCTAGATTTATCTCTGTACCCCCCCCCCTCCTGCCTGACAGAACCACAGAGCTGCTTTATGACTGTAATATAGCAGCGGGGACGACGAGGAGGCCAGCTGTACGACAGCGCTGGCCTCCCAAGAGGCCGGCTAGAAAGAAGTGGAACGAAGGACAATAGCATCAGCACAATGTGGCGGTCTGTTAGTGAGCAGCGCTGCCAGGCTCCTCTCAGCAGCGTAACACCGGGTCACACATGATTACATCTGTCCTGACTGTGAACTCTCTCCATTATCACATTAGCATGGAAGACACGCTTTGCCTTACACCTTGACTCAGTCTGACGGAAGATAACTGACCCTTCCTAAGTCCCGCCCCTTTACGCTCTGTGCTCCAATAAGAGTTGAGCGAGCTCGGAACCCGGCAGAACCTCGGTCCCCTTTTCCTGTTGGGTTATACATGTACTATATGCTACGTCTGTTCAAAGGTAACATTATTGTCTGTAAATCAATTTAATACATATAAACTTGAAACAGGAAATACAAAGAGCGGCAAACGCAGCGTCGGGAGGAGGTACAAAAACACGGGACTCTCACCAGGAGACCGGCGTTTGGGTCCCGTCTGAAACCAGAAGGCAACGTTGATTTAATTGTCACGTAAGTTACACACTTAAGTAACGCCACTTTCTGAATTATTTCAAGCCAAACCACCATCTTTTCCTCAACCTAACCGAGGCTGTTTGTTGCCTAAACCAAAGGAAGCTTTTTCCTGTGAAGTTTATTTTGAAAAGATTGTATGCATGTTAACGAGTGTAGGAAAACTAACGAAGAATGAGGAATAACTTCTTCGTAAGATATCATACGAACCGTTGTATGAGGATACGTTCCAGGGTCTGAACTTAGCACCCGCCACTGGCGGGTAGGTTGTTGGCAGTGGCGGGTGAAATCATCAGGACATCCGTCACGTTGGCAGGCAGAGAAAACACTAGAGATGGAACAGAGAACAGTAGTTGTCCTCTTTCTTGACATCTCATGTCTCCGTGACCATCGATTCCTCTTATTGATGCTTTCCCACAGTTACGCTGCACAATGACGCAGACGCACGCTGCATCATGTTTCAGTTTGTTTCACCGGAGACACGGCGGAGAGAAAAAAAAGCTCTCAACAGCGTGGCACTACTAAACCTGAGGGGACGCACCCTATTTCTACCTGATAAAGAGACACTGAACAACAAACCTGTTCACATCAGCAGGAGAGTTAGTAACGTTAGCTGTTAGCAGCCGTTAGCAGCTCAGTCCTGACTGGATAAATAACGGAGATACTAACGTTAACGGAGGTGCCATTGAGTTATTGTTATGAGATGTTCACGGTCTGCTCAGGGAAAATGAATTCTGGGTAAAGGTAAATTACAACGTCATCATGATGTGTTCAAATGTAATCTGGTAAAATGTAGTTTTTGGTGATAAACTTGAATAAATCCAGTTGTTTGAAGGAGATGTTTTCACATCAATATAAAATAGATATTAGAGAGAATTATGACCTGTTGAACTTCCTAACACTAGCTCTAAGCAGTTTGACAAGACTTTTTTGATCAAAGCAAATATTTAAATATTCATAATCACTTAAATTGTGTGTTTTTATGCAAACAGCCACTATAGATGACAATAACAAAGTACAGTTCAGTACTGAGTACACTACCCTCCCTCCACGGTGTAATTCAAACACTGTAATTTACCGTGTATATAATGTTTTTATGTTAAATATATGGAACATTGAATGACATCAGATCTAAAATGTTCCTTCATTTAGTGCAGAGATTTCAAAAGTGGCAGATTAAAATAAACCCTTGTCTACCACAGAGGCAGGAAGTGAAGGAAGGTAATGTCAGACCCTGTAAACATGTGGGATTCATTCTGTCTGTCTCCGTTGACTACCGTACATCATGAGGTCCCATCAGGGACACCAGAAGGGGCTTTGTCTCTCCATTCAGAGGATGATTCCAGTGAAGGGTGATACCCTGACAGGTCAGAGTTTCCACTCAGCTGGTGAAGTTCAGGAAGTCAGCAGAAGTTAAAGTGCGTTCATACAAACCAACACATTCACACATCTTCTCTGAAACTGGGGAACATCTCTCGGCAGCTCGTTCACATCTCTTGAGTGACCTCACATCCTTCTGCCCCACTTCCATCACGAGTACAAAGTGAGACCGACTGTGAACACACAGCAGCACAACCTCAGCTGACATAGCACATCTCTGCAGCCTGACATGCCTTCACATCAATAAAAACACTACACCTCCCATGAGACCTCATTAAGGCCTCTCTGCCGTGCTGATAGGACAGAATGGGGCTCCGGCTTTGTGTGCTGGACTTCACCACAACCTCAGGCAGGCAGAATAAAGGTCCATTGTCTGATTCCTGCTTCCACTCACTGTGTCACTGTTCATCCTTCAAACGCCGACCCGGCCACAACAAGCCCCGTGCCAAATGTTCCTGGTCCACTGGGTCTGGGAATCTGGCAGCCAGTTTACACTCTCACAAAAAGAGGTACAGTTTAGTGGACGGCCACAGCCGCATGACGGGCCCCGAAAACCCAACTGAATTTACACTTGTGTTCAACGTGGTCACGACGAGTCCCTGAACGCCTCCGGAGGTGGTTCGGCCCATCGGATCACCGTCCGTCCTCAATGTGTTTTGGGTGCATTTACTTTCATGTGGTCTAGAACTCCGGGTAGGGAATGAGTCCTTACCCCAAGTGAAGGAGTTCAAGTACCTCGGGCTCTTGTTGGCTCCTGTGATTATTACGTGATATTTCTGCCACCCCAGGAATATTTCTCTAGATGCGCCACTGGAATATGGAAACCAATCTTTACCTCCATCACTGATTCACAGGGAACCCTTTTCATAGCAACAACACTCCTTTGTTTCTCAGAGTGTATAAAGCCCTCTGCTGCGGCCCGGCCGGCCTATCGGAGTCCCAGCACTGATGAGCTGCACACTAACTGGGTTAGGGGGAAAATAGGGCACTCTGGGAAATAAAACAAAGTCCTGTTTTGAGTCAAATCAAAGCAGGTTTCATGTCAGAGAGCACGGTGAGGAGATCAGAGGTGTTAGAATGACTTAAAACAGTCAGTAGCAGGTCCCTGAACGCCACTTTCTCCGGTTAATGAGGAGCCTGTCTCGCTCCGACAGAGACAGGCGATTGTTCCAAAAGCAGTAAATGATTTTTCCATTTGTCTCTATTTCCATGTAGGCAGAGTGAATTCGATACCCCGTGAGCCCCGAGGGTGTCAGGACGCGCTGCAGGACGCGCTGCAGTGAAACCGTATCGCTCAGTCAACAAGCAAGTAAACGTACCATGATATCCTCCTGGTCCACAGACAGCAGCAGTAATCAGATCCCAGAGCTCCAAGAGCTGATCCCAGAGAGCTCATAGAGAGCTCCCACCAGAGCTCCTCCCAGAGAGCTCATAGAGAGCTCCCACCAGAGCTCCTCCCAGAGCTGCTCCCAGAGCTGCTCCCAGAGCTGCTCCAGAGCTGCTCCCAGAGCTGCTCCCAGAGCTCCTCCCAGAGCTGCTCCCAGAGCTCCCACCAGAGCTCCCACCAGAGCTCCCCCAGAGCTCCCCCCAGAGCTGCTCCCAGAGCTGCTCCCAGAGCTCCCACCAGAGCTCCCACCAGAGCTGCTCCCAGAGCTGCTCCCAGAGCAGCTCCCACCAGAGCTCCCCCAGAGCTCCCCCCAGGAGCTGCTCCCAGAGCTGCTCCCAGAGCTCCCACAAGAGCTCCCCCCAGAGCTGCTCCCAGAGCTGCTCCCAGAGCTGCTCCCAGAGCTCCCACCAGAGCTCCCACCAGAGCTGCTCCCAGAGCTGCTCCCAGAGCTCCCACCAGAGCTCCCACCAGAGCTCCCACCAGAGCTGCTCCCAGAGCTGCTCCCAGAGCTGCTCCCAGAGCTGCTCCCAGAGCTCCCACCAGAGCTCCCACCAGAGCTCCCAGAGCAGTGGTTATGGCACATTTAACTGTTATTTGTGTTGTAATCAGGGTCTGAATGACCTTTCTTCACTTCCTGCCACTGCGGCAGTAGAGTATTTTTTTTTATCTGCCAATTTTGAAATCTCAGTAAATGAAGGAATAACATTTTAGATCTGATGTCATTCAATGTTTCATATATTTAACATAAAAACATTATATACACGGTAAATTATAGTGTTGGAATTACACCATGGAGGGAGGGTAGTGTACACTGTACTGAACTCTACTTTGTTATTGTCATCTATAGTGGCTATTTGCATAAAAACACACAATTTAAGTGATTATGAATATTTAAATATTTGCTTTGATTAAAAAAATAAATCTTGCCAAGCTGCTTAGAGCTAGTGTTATGAAGTTAAATAGGTCATAATTCTCTCTAATATCTATTTTATATTGCTCAAACAACTGGATTTATTCAAGTTTCTCACCAAAAACTACCTTTTACGAGATTACATTTGAACACATCATGATAACTAATTTACCTTTACCCAATAGTCATTTTCCCTGAGCCGACTTTGAACGCCTCATAACAATAACTCAATGGCACCTCCGTTAACGTTAGTATCTCCGTTATTTATCCAGTCAGGACTGAGCTGCTAACGGCTGCTAACAGCTAACGTTACTAACTCTCCTGCTGATGTGAACAGGTTTGTTGTTCAGTGTCTCTTTATCAGGTAGAAATAGGGTGCGTCCCCTCAGGTTTAGTAGCGCCACGCTGTTGAGAGCTTTTTTTTCTCTCCGCCGTGTCTCCGGTCAAACAAACTGAAACATGATGCAGCGTGCGTCTGCGTCATTGTGCAGCGTAACTGTGGGAAAGCATCAATAAGAGGAATCGATGGTCACGGAGACATGAGATGTCAAGAAAGAGGACAACTAATAACCCGTTCTTAACTGGAACCGGTTCTCTGTTCCATCTCTAGCAGTTTCCCTGCCTGCCAAAGTGGCGGATGGCCTAACGATTTAACGATTTTCTCCGCCACCCGCCAAATGCAGGTAAATTGGCAGTGGTGGGTGCTAATTTCCAACCCTGGCTGTAACACACAGCAGCGGTTCTATAAGTAAAGGGAGGAGGGGATGTGATGTCCAGTCTCGGTCTGTGAGTGTTTGATAGAAAGAGACGTGTAAGAGAGGACGAGCTGGTAATTTGGACTTCAAGCTGCATTGGATCTTAAACAGAACTGTTAGTGGAGTCCGTCTGAGGAACGGAGGAGCGCTACGAGGGAAACATTTACACATTCACACACTGAAAGTACACAGTGCTTCTTCTCTCAAAGAGAAGCTCCACTACTGACTGAAGTTCCTGTGTGGAAAAGTCATTTCATCAGGATCCATACCGCCCAACGCAACATTAACAGGAGAATATTATGACTTAGTTAACTGGGCCGTATTTATGAAGCTTCCTCGCACAAAGAGTCGCTCCTGGTGACGACAAACGTTTCCTCTTCCAGTTCAGGCTAGATCCTGGTAAAGATAAAAGTTATTCACAAACATCTTTGCCGTTAAAGGACCAGTGTTTAACATTCAGGGGATCTACAGGCAGAAATGGTTTTCTTTAATGTATAATCACCTGATAATAAGAACGGTCGTGTTTTCGTGACCTTATAATGAGCCGTTTATATCTCCACGGGGTCCGCCATGTTTCTACAGTAGCCCAGAACGGACAAACCAAACTCTCTCTCTCTCTCTCTTGCTTCACCACTCACTTCACACTCTACGCACTGGCTCTGCCCTAAATGACCCACGCTACTCTTACATCGCCATTCACGTTATCGCGTCGGCCACCGTAGCTCTCCAACACGCTCGGCACACGGGAGAGGCTTCAGTTGGTTGTAATCTCCTCACCTCACTAGATACCACCAGATCCGACACACCACAGGCGCAGTTTGAACTTTAAGGTTGGAATGTGATGTGTACAACGCAGGGAGGTCTAAAGTATCAGGATGTGTGTAGCTACATATTACAAGTGTACGTGACAAAATCGGTTTGATTGCATTGTTTTCTATCGGAGTGTCCGACTCTTAACTGGCCACAAGCGACGAAGTGCTGCACAGTTTAGAGCTGAACTTTTGTCAGACGCCCTGTTTCTATTTACTCCCGGCACTCACTTTGAAAGCGCCGCAACGGACGAGGAACGACTGATTGGTGAAGTTGAAACGAGACGTCTGATACGATATCTCCTCGTTTCACTACAAACACCTGAATAAGGAGGCAGCAGGCTGGAGGAGATCACCTGAATAAGGAGGCAGCAGGCTGGAGGGAGATCACCTGAATAAGGAGGCAGCAGGCTGGAGGAGATCACCTGAATAAGGAGGCAGCAGGCTGGAGGGAGATCACCTGAATAAGGAGGCAGCAGGCTGGAGGAGATCACCTGAATAAGGAGGCAGCAGGCTGGAGGAGATCACCTGAATAAGGAGGCAGCAGGCTGGAGGAGATCACCTGAATAAGGAGGCAGCAGGCTGGAGGAGATCACCTGAATAAGGAGGCAGCAGGCTGGAGGGAGATCACCTGAATAAGGAGGCAGCAGGCTGGAGGAGATCACCTGAATAAGGAGGCAGCAGGCTGGAGGGAGATCACCTGAATAAGGAGGCAGCAGGCTGGAGGAGATCACCTGAATAAGGAGGCAGCAGGCTGGAGGGAGATCACCTGAATAAGGAGGCAGCAGGCTGGAGGGAGATCACCTGAATAAGGAGGCAGCAGGCTGGAGGAGATCACCTGAAGGTTTCCTGAGGCTGCTGTTGGCTGGATTGTTTATCATTTTCAGTAAATATCACAATATAAAACCTTTCTGTTTAAAAAAACACATTACATTTTGTGACTATTTCACGAGCTGCTGTGCGACTGTGCTGTAGTGAAAAAGACAGACCGTCTTTCTCCTAGTTTAAACAAACCAGGATGAAGTCATCAGTCACCGTAACTAATGATCAGCATGCTTATCGTCTCATTATGATTGACTGACGGTAACTAACGGAGACGGATTAACAACCGCGTTGTGTCTCGTGTGTTTGGACACGAAGCAGACGGCCTTCTGCCGCGCCGCCGTCAGCGGTGAGTTCACTGCCTGCTGACACATGACAGCTTTTAAAGCTGGTAATGGAAAGCAGTGTTTATCACCGCCACTGAAATGAAAGGCCTGTTGATGGAGCGTTATGTAACGTGTTTACTGGTTCAGAGCGACTGCAGCATTCAGATATATATATATATGCATGCCTCCTGATATCTCCAGGATCAGCGTGTGCACTGGATGGTTCCCTGGATAGAGCAGCTGCTGTTCTGGATGACGAATACTGTACATACCTGACAGGGTGCAGAGTTTCACACTGAGAACCACGGTCCTGTACAGCTCCGGTGTCATTTCTTGAAGGCTGGAGAATGTGTGACATCCTCCAGCTGGAACATGACCGAGGTGTTGTGTGCACTGCAGTGATGATGCAAAACAAATTCAATTTCATGCTCTGTAATTTTAGCAAAGCGCGACAGGCTTTTATTCATTTTATCTCTGGCGTTCACAGGAAGAAGCTGAATGTGAGCTCTGTTTCAGACAGCTGCTTGTGTTTTTATAGTCGTCCTTCCAACAGGAAGTGCTGCTATCAGATGTCAACACATTAACTGTTGTCTTCTGGGACGTTTGGATTAAATTCAATTCTCCTGGAGTTGTCTTGTTTGAGTGACACTGTTATCAAACTATCCAGAGTTTAGATAAGCTGCTCTCAACTTGCTGGGTGTGAACAAACACGCCCTCGCTGCAGAGATATCACACATACGTTCACTCAGATATTCAAAATATCCACATGAGGCTGCGGCCCACGGCGTAACAGCGTAACACCGTAACAGGGTAACAGCGTAACAGGGTAACAGTGTAACAGCGTAACAGGGTAACAGGGTAACAGGGTAACAGCGTAACAGGGCAACAGGGCAACAGGGCAACAGGGTAACAGTGTAACAGAGTAACAGAGTAACAGGGTAACAGGGTAACAGTGTAACAGCGTAACAGGGCAACAGTGTAACAGGGTAACAGGGTAACAGGGTAACAGTGTAACAGGGTAACAGGGTAACAGTGTAACAGGGTAACAGGGTAACAGCATAACAGGGTAACAGGGTAACAGTGTAACACCGTAACAGTGTAACAGGGTAACAGCGTAACAGGGCAACAGGGTAACAGGGCAACAGGGTAACAGGGTAACAGGGTAACAGGGTAACAGTGTAACAGGGTAACAGGGTAACAGCATAACAGGGTAACAGGGTAACAGCGTAACACCGTAACAGTGTAACAGGGTAACAGCGTAACAGGGCAACAGGGCAACAGGGTAACAGGGTAACAGGGTAACAGTGTAACAGGGTAACAGGGTAACAGTGTAACAGGGTAACAGCGTAACAGGGTAACAGCGTAACAGGGTAACAGGGTAACAGTGTAACAGCGTAACAGGGTAACAGCGTAACAGGGTAACAGGGTAACAGCATAACAGGGTAACAGGGTAACAGTGTAACACCGTAACAGTGTAACAGGGTAACAGCGTAACAGGGCAACAGGGTAACAGGGCAACAGGGTAACAGGGTAACAGGGTAACAGGGTAACAGTGTAACAGTGTAACAGGGTAACAGCATAACAGGGTAACAGCGTAACACCGTAACAGTGTAACAGGGTAACAGCGTAACAGGGCAACAGGGCAACAGGGTAACAGTGTAACAGGGTAACAGGGTAACAGTGTAACAGGGTAACAGCGTAACAGGGTAACAGCGTAACAGGGTAACAGGGTAACAGTGTAACAGCGTAACAGGGTAACAGCGTAACAGGGTAACAGGGTAACAGGGTAACAGTGTAACAGCATAACAGTGTAACAGGGTAACAGTGTAACAGCATAACAGGGCAACAGGGCAACAGGGTAACAGTGTAACAGGGTAACAGTGTAACAGAGTAACAGGGTAACAGTGTAACAGCGTAACAGGGCAACAGGGCAACAGTGTAACAGGGTAACAGGGTAACAGTGTAACAGGGTAACAGGGTAACAGTGTAACAGGGTAACAGGGTAACAGCATAACAGGGTAACAGGGTAACAGCGTAACACCGTAACAGTGTAACAGGGTAACAGCGTAACAGGGCAACAGGGCAACAGGGTAACAGGGCAACAGGGTAACAGGGTAACAGTGTAACAGGGTAACAGGGCAACAGGGCAACAGGGTAACAGGGCAACAGGGTAACAGTGTAACAGGGTAACAGGGTAACAGTGTAACAGGGTAACAGGGTAACAGCGTAACAGGGTAACAGCGTAACAGGGTAACAGGGCAACAGTGTAACAGCGTAACAGGGTAACAGCGTAACAGGGTAACAGGGTAACAGCGTAACAGCGTAACAGAGTAACAGGGTAACAGTGTAACAGCATAACAGGGTAACAGCGTAACAGGAGTTTGAGGGAACCGCCAAAAAGATTCTGATGTCCAGAATGAGCCTGACAACTGTTTATACTGTGAGGAGACTAATTTGTGCCTGTAAGTCCAGCCTTTAGTCCTCATCTATATCTTTGTCTCCAACGTATCCTCAGACAACGGTTTGTATGATATCTTCTTTCTTTTTTTCCGTGAGTGTCAAGTTTCCGCTTCAGTCTTCAGAATAAACTTCTTTATATTTAATGAGAATGTTGAAGGTTTTAACTTTAGATGATCTCATACAGTATCTCACACTGCTCCTCCCTGCTGCAGCAGGTAACAATAGTTCACTTCTGATTACTGCGTATCATATGACTATGAAAAGGCCAGGGAACATTAGTTGCACCCTGTTTGTTGATGCTGACTTTGTGTAGAAGGAGTCAAAGAGGAGCTGGTGGGAGGACAGAACACTGAGATCACTGAGCATGTGATGAGGGAGGACGTGTGATCAAGACATATTTCATAGTTCTTACATTCAAGCAGCTTGGTATCAAAAAGGTAGAAGAGCGGAAACTTTGATTTCTTTCTGCAGCATTAAACAAAGTTTCCTTTCAGAGCACAAACAGCCTCCTGAGCTTTGTGCTCTGAATGTGAGAGAAATATATAGGACAGGAAGAGATTAGTAGAAAGAGGCATGACGGAAACTGACTGTAGTTTGACAGAAGAGTTGGTAGGAAAAGGTGAGGAGGAGGAGGGGGATAAGTGGGAGTTAACTCAGGTGATTCAGCTTTGATACGTGACACTTTGGTTTGCAGATAAAGGCTATGTTCACCTCAACCAAAGCCTGACTTCAGTTTACATCCCGTTAAACCAAAGGTGTGTTACCCGTGAAGAGCAGGTGGAAATCGATTTAAGGCTAAACTTGGTGAGGCTCTCTGGTAAATCTAAATTTTGATGCATACAACGTTGACCGGTCAAATAAAAGTCGTTCCAAAGAGCAGCTGAAGGATGACTGATGATTGACAGGCTGGTATCATCTCTGCTGACGTCATCAGCTGTTTACCTGTGTTTGTTTTGGCCGCGCTCGTCGATAAACAGCCCGACCTGGAGGGGTCCTGAGGGGACTTTCTGGAACACCATCTGCCTGCACAAATATTGACCGGAGCGCACGGCCGCTAGCGTCATCGGCTGCGAGCGTGCAGGTCAGTGGCACGAGGTTCGCTGAGGAGAGCCGAGAGAGAGTGGCATGAAGCGTAGAGTGTTGCAACGCGTGTGTGTGTGTGTGTGTGTGTGTGTGTGTGTGTGTTTACACACCGATAACCGGCGGTGGAAAGTTACTTCATCTACTCTGGTACTTTACTGATGGACACCTTGGAGGTACACACCTTTCATATTTTCATTTAGTGCATCTTTATACCTCGACTCACTAAACGTCAGAGACAAATCACCTCCTTTTTGTTTATCAAGACCAAAATCACAAATCTTTGTCTCAGAGGTCTGAAAATAACGTTTGATCTCGACTTCCTTCAACGTGTGGGCTAAGAGATCATTTCTACACATTATAAGACATAAAATAATGCATTTACAAACAGGATGTCAATAAATGTGATGCAAATAATTATGAAATGAACGTACATAGAGACTTTAAAAAGGAAAAGATGGAGCGAATACAAACTCTGAACCGTATGAAGTCACGACATAAACAGACGTTTGTGCCGACTGACGGCCGCCGTCGTCACAAAGTGACGCCGCTTCTACGGCTGTCAATCCATTCAAATATTTAGTCATGATTAATCCCGCTTGGGCTGGAGTCGATATCGTTCTTCACTCCTGCCGCCGCCGCTCTCTCTCTCTCTCTTGCTTCACCACTCACTTCCCACATACACACAC
>CAKALS010000375.1:25000-35000 GCA_916701275.1 Sebastes miniatus | reverse complement strand
CGTCTGCAGTGTCTTATTCAAGCGTCTGTCCACGGAGACGTCTGCAGTGTCTTATTCAAGTGTCTGTCCACGGAGACGTCTGCAGCGTCTTATTCAAGTGTCTGTCCACGGAGACGTCTGCAGCGTTTTATTCAACCGTCTGTCCACGGAGACGTCTGCAGCGTCTTATTCAACCGTCTGTCCACAGAGACGTCTGCAGTGTCTTATTCAAGCGTCTGTCCACGGAGACGTCTGCAGTGTCTTATTCAAGCGTCTGTCCACGGAGACGTCTGCAGTGTCTTATTCAAGTGTCTGTCCACAGAGACGTCTGCAGCGTTTTATTCAACCGTCTGTCCATGGAGACGTCTGCAGCGTTTTATTCAACCGTCTGTCCACGGAGACGTCTGCAGCGTCTTATTCAACCGTCTGTCCACAGAGACGTCTGCAGTGTCTTATTCAAGCGTCTGTCCACGGAGACGTCTGCAGTGTCTTATTCAAGCGTCTGTCCACGGAGACGTCTGCAGTGTCTTACTCAAGTGTCTGTCCACGGAGACGTCTGCAGCGTTTTATTCAAGCGTCTGTCCACGGAGACGTCTGCAGCGTCTTATTCAACCGTCTGTCCACGGAGACGTCTGCAGTGTCTTATTCAAGCGTCTGTCCACGGAGACGTCTGCAGCGTCTTCTTCTCTGTCTGGTTGTGCTCAGTGGAGGTTCTGTCCTCCTGAAACCACACAGGAAGGAGAGACTTCAACAGTAAACCGCTGTAAATAGGACCTTAGCAGGATTAACATGGTGCTCTGATGCCAGGAGGGTTTTATGTGTTGAGTTATGTACTGTTTCTGCCAGCAGACATTAATATGAGAACAGAATACCTCAGTTATGAGGCTGGCAAAAACCTTTACAGCTCATTATTCTGCTCACGATGTGATGGCACGTCTCCTGTGATTGAAAGCTCACTGAAAGTTCTCCATGTCATGCTGCGATGCATTTTATGTTGCAATTAGAGCAAGAAACAAAACATATACACATCCATATAACAAATGTGTGATTTTCTTTACTGAGAGATCAAGTCTGTATTTCTAGAGTCCTAATAGAACTGGATGACTTAGTGACTCGAGTTCACCACAGTGAGAGTTCCTGTTTACACCTCTGTGTACATATATTACTTCTCATCATGCATATACATACTTCACTTTTCCCATCTGAAATACTGTCTCCAACAAATTGTAGGAAAACGCATAAAAACTCTGTTGTTGAAAGTCGAGCTGAGCCTCACGAGAAAAAGAACTTTGTGTCTCTGAACACGAATCAAACAGATTAAATGTTGTGAGTATTTCACAAACTGCCGTGACACTGGAGGATTGATTACTGGAGGATTGATTACTGGAGGATTGGATATTAACGTTGTCTCTGTTGCTCCGGTCCGTTAGCTGCCTCCACGGCTGCAGAAGGCTGTGTGGTGTTTCATGTTGAACTGAGCCGTGCACGAGATCACAGCAGCCACAACACAAACAGACGTTCTGGACTACAATAGGAAAGTCAAAGGAGAACAAGTAGCATTGTATAATAACTATATTACTATTATAATGTATTCATTACAGTAAATATGAAACATGTCGGTGCTTTACAGTCAGCAGCTTCATGATGTTTGAGTTCTCCTCCTACACGTTGCTGCTAGCTTTGTTTCAGACTCGTCTTACCGGCGGTCAGGAGGAAGTCTGACGATCACACACGGATCCACGTGCTCATAATGACCCCCAGATGTGTTCCTGGCTCTCAGAGGAGGATATCCTGATGACGGCTGGAGCTGCCAAGTCCTCACAGAAACACAACTAAAGACATACTGCAAAGACAAGATGCAGATGAGAACATTATTCATATATATACATATATAGATATATGTATATATATGTGTCTGGTGGAGCCAGTGTACTGTACATGATGTTGTGTTGAGGTGGAGCAGAGTACAGTCCATGGGGAACATCTGCACACATGTAGGAACAAAAGGTTCATTAAAAAGTGGTTCTTTAACTTTAACTTGAACCAACAGAAGTGCAGTCTATCTGTTATTCAGCAGGTCTTATTCAGCAGGTCTTATTCACCAGGTCTTATTCAGCAGGTCTTATTCACCAGGTCTTATTCAGCAGGTCTTATTCAGCAGGTCTTATTCACCAGGTCTTATTCACCAGGTCTTATTCACCAGGTCTTATTCAGCAGGTCTTATTCACCAGGTCTTATTCAGCAGGTCTTATTCACCAGGTCTTATTCACCATGTCTTATTCACAAGGTCTTTACACAGCTGCTGCAGCAGTTCAGTGTTCCTGGAGTAGCAGGAAGCAACAAAGTCAAGTCCAATTTTGTGCAAATTAAAGAACAGAAGAGCAGCTGTCAGTGTTTGATAGGTTTACTCTCTGACGTTTTTACAACCGTCTGTATGTTCGTCAGTTCGGTCTCACCAAATGGTGAAAGAATGACGCGGCAATTTGTGCCTGCTTACAGTAGGCAGGAGGGGAGGTGCATGTGGATGCATCATGCAGATGTGGATGCATCATGCAGATGTGGATGCGTCATGCAGATGTGCATGAGGTGATGTGTTCAAAGCTCCTGAGGAGGGAGGAGTCTGAGCAGCTCATTGTCTATCTGCTTCCCTTCTAACAGGAAATGTGGTTTCCTTGTGAGGACTGGTGTCTGTGCAGGCCGAGATACCTCAGGATGGTTGGCATATAGATACACATGCATGCACAACACGTGGTCACGCACACACACGCACACACGCACACACACACACACACACACACACACACACACACACACACACACACACACACACACACACACGTCCAAGATAAACACTCTTCCTCTGGACATACAAAGTGCAGAGCACTCATCACCCCGTGCTGTATCTGTGGTTGTGTCTATAGATCACAGAGATTCTGCAGCAGCTCTGCAGTCAGTTAATCAGCTCAGACCGCTCAGTCCCGACTCACTGAACTCCGTCCAGACATAAAGCTCCTCCGTCCAGCTATCAGCAGCTAACCTTGAGCCTGTGTGAACGCCATGAAGCTGGCGGGAACACTGATAAGATACTGCATGTTTACGTACAATATGCAGCCTCCTCACTGAGTATGGCCCTCGCTGTTATAGGACACACGGATGTTACAGCACACTGGGATGTTACAGCACTGGGATGTTACAGCACACTGGGATGTTACAGCACTGGGATGTTACAGCACTGGGATGTTACAGCACTGGGATGTTACAGCACACTGGGATGTTACAGCACTGGGATGTTACAGCACACTGGGATGTTACAGCACTGGGATGTTACAGCACACTGGGATGTTACAGCACTGGGATGTTACAGCACTGGGATGTTACAGCACACTGGGATGTTACAACACACTGGGATGTTACAGCACACTGGGATGTTACAGCACACTGGGATGTTACAGCACTGGGATGTTACAGCACTGGGATGTTACAACACACTGGGATGTTACAGCACACTGGGATGTTACAACACACTGGGATGTTACAGCACACTGGGATGTTACAGCACACTGGGATGTTGGAGGAGGAGCAGACTTGTGATGTATTGATACCGGGCCGTTGTATCTCCTCTGGAGCTCGTAGAGGAGCAACAGGTGTGTCTAGATGATGGATTCACCCTCCACACCTCAGTGTCAGTGTACAACTTACTAAAGACAACGTAGACGTGTTTGTTTCTTTTCAGTTTTTATTTGTAAATGCATCTCGGATAGAACAAAGAAAAAAATATAATATATTCATATGTACTGAAACGTTAAGTTATGTACACATTTAGGGTTTACACTAGAAATCTTCATAACCGCTGATTTGTTTTAAGATATCAGAATAAGTCTCTGTGTTTCCTCCTGATGATGCCGCGATGTACACACACACACACACACACACACACACACACACACACACTGCATATTTACATACATTCATAGGATGTGATAAAACACCTGTGTTCACACAAGCATTACAAATTCAAAAATTGAATGAAAGGAATGATGCACAACGTTGTGTACCCCTGCGTGTTGTCGCTTTACATACATGAATCACACGTGGACGGCGTCGTCACACCCCTACATATATTCACAGCGTGGCGTGCGTGGTGCACGTAGCAAACAAGATCTGACAGCAATTACAAAGTGTGTCATGGCCTCCAAAAGGGGACGTCGGGACTACATTTCCCAGAAGCACATGGTCCCGGTAGTTCAGCACCATGTTGCGTGTCCACTGACGTCACCTCAACGTAACGTAACTGCCGGCTGAGGTCGAAGGCTGTCAGGGTGTCTCCGGTAACAAGTAAAGCAGAGTTGAGGCAGCTTTTGTGTCAAGTCAGCACAATAATAATCAAGATATCAGACTGAGAGTCGGGCTCCGTGGCGATGCTCTGACTGACACAGTCACTTAACACCCCAATAAAACATGGATCACTGGAAAGCCTGAAAGCGTTTGGCTCCCCAGTAAGGACTGTGTGGTACAGTAAGGCCAGAGAAGCGATTACAAGTAGACGACCAGCGAGTAGACACACACATAACTTCATATAACAAAGATCATTGAACGCTGATCAGAAGGCCGGCTTTAACAATCACTGTGCGTTTAACCTTTTAGTTGCATTTCACTTTTGGATTTCTTGTGTTGCTCTGCGATTCTCCTCCTTGTGTCCCAACAGGTTTACCGTTAAATCCGTTAAATGCTGTCGGGCGGAAACCTCGTTACCGTTACCGTTCAGGAAATGAAAAAATAATTGAACACTGCGACGTCAAAGTCGGTGTTGTGTCTTTCTATGTGCTCAGATACTTGCGTGTGTCGTTATTAGAGCTGTCAAAGTTAACACGATTATAATGTGTTAACGCAGATTAGTTTTAACGCCACTCATTTCTTTAACACAACTTGTGATGTTCAGGTCGTAGCGGCTCAGTTTTAAAGCTAGAGTGAAGATCCTGATATCATCTGAAACTAGAGGACCTGATGAATCCATCGGTACCAACCCGGTCAGACTAGCTTGTGAGCTAGCTTAGGAAAAACTGTCCTAGGCGTATATTGACACGCTGTCCCTGGTCCGTCCAAAAGTAACGCAAGAGGGTGAGAATGTGTTGATTCTGAAGTCATTTTGCATCCAATAACAACACCGATCTTGCTTTTTGGCGTGTCATTTCAGCGATGTAGAATAAAAAGCACGGCTGATTTTTGACTCTTTTTAGGGTGCTCAAGCAAGTTTCATCTCAGCACCCCTAAAAAATAATGATCAAACCCTCTGAGACTGCCAACATGACTGTGTTTCAGAGGTTGTAGCTCCGTCCTAAAGCTAACCGGATGATTCCATCGGTACCAACCAGGTCAGACTGCCAAGAAAGAGGCTTACTAACGCTCCAAAGTCAGGCTACATTCTTTTCAAAGGGGTCCCTTGACCTCTGACCTCCAGATCAGTGAATGTAAATGGGTTCTATGGGTACCCACGAGTCTCCCCTTTACAGACATGCCCACTTTATGATGATCACATGCAGTTTGGGGCAAGTCATAGTCAAGTCAGCACACTGACACACTGACAAATGGCAAAAATCTGATCTGGGATCAATCTGCAAAAACTTGCAAAAACTCTCGCGAGACTCGCCGCCCAACGACCTCTCCTAACCCTAACTATTCAAGGTCAGTGCCTAACTTTAACAACCTCACAAGAGTTTCCCCAGTTTGCTGGTTCCCTTCTCGACACTACCCCCACTTCAAGCTTCATAACGGCTCTTCAGAACCCTCTGGGTGACATCCCGGAGACTACGTCCATATTTTATAGTCTACGAGGTTTTGCCGACAGTTTGAGGATCCGATGGTGTTACGAGATTAAGTCACAAGCTCTTTTTAAAACTTTACATTGGTTAAATATTTGTAAAACCCACAGAAAGGGTGACTAGTAGCATTGATTTATGACAAAAAAATCGAAATATGGGGATAAGAAGGTTTGTGCCCGACAGCAACGACATACGAGAGGAACCCAGGTAGTTTGTCGTGATTCTGTCTCCAACGGTATCCTTCAACCGTACTGTCAATGACAAACAAAGCTATCAGGAAAAAGCTCCACAGGAAGAGGAACTAGTACTACGAGTAGCTAACGAAGATCCGGATGAACTTCCTCGGACATCCTAAACGTTGGATAAGATGAGGAATGTCCGAGACATTGGCAGCTTTCAGGAAGATAAAAGGCAGTTGATTTGATCTAGGTACCAAAGCTATCACCTAATCCAGACTGAATGAGAAGAAGCTTATCTTATCTTGTGCGGAGGCAGGCGATAAGGACAGAACAAACAGAAGGAGTACAACATACCAAAGCACCAACAGCAACAACAACCTTCAGCTGATTACAGACGGGGCGGTAACTGTGTACAATAAATTAGAACAATCACAGACTGCTGACACAGAAAGCCACGCATGCTTCCACGCACATATTCAGACTGACTTGACGATGGCGCAAACATTTGCCCACGCACGCACGCACACGTACGTTTCCACTCGCACACGTACGTTCCCACTCGCACCGTGCTCCCGTGGCCTCTGTCTGTGTGAGAGTGATCTCGGCGTTCCCAGCGATCCGTCAGTTTGCTGAGCGAACTGTCCGGCTGTTTCGTGGAAAGCGGTGGACTTTGATGTGTTTCGACAGGTGGTCGCTGCGGGCGAACCTCTTCTCACAGACGGGACACTGGTAGGGCTTCACTCCTGAGTGGGAACGCCGGTGTCGAGACAGCTCGTCCGACCGGGAAAACCTGAGAGAAGAAGAAGAAGAAGCAATGTTTTATGTTCGGCAGAGACAAACAGAGAAATCACAAATCTGATGATCTGAGACTCAACTTGACAAAACATCACTCAACACTTGCAACTTGACTTTGACTCTTTATCAACATTGATTTGCGATCACTTGAACTTTACCCTTTTGACTTGGAAGGACTTGATATCTTTCCCAAACCAAAAGATTCAAATTGATGTCATCAAAAAAAGTGCGACGAATCAACTTTTCCCTGACAACGGATATACTTTCAGCCAATCACGTTGCACAAGCAGGAGAGAAACCTGCACATCTCAAATATTCAGACATTAAAACATTCAAGTGTTGCCAAGTTCACTACAAGACTTTCAAAGTCTTCAGATCTCTGACTGTTCTCACTACACAACCTGCTGTCTTGTAATCAGGAGTCTTTAAGTCGTCGTGTTTTCACTGACTGACCGACGACAGGAAGTCAAACACCACTAGATCTTTAACAGGAGGAATCCCCGATGACCTCTCCAAACTACGTTTTGTCACGAAAACACACGTAAGAAATTCATGGTAAATGACGTGATACCATACGCGACACACATTGCTGAAGTCGTTGGCCCGTGTGTTCACATAACAGCCGGTTTCCACGCTCTTCTTTTCACTGACTTGGAAAGTTCCATGAATGAATAAAGTTTTAAAATTTGAATTGTGGATTATTATTATTCTTTCCAAATGAGTACCGGCTTCTTAACCTTTCTCTGTCTAACATAAATATAAATGACATTTATAGTGAAAGGAAATGTCCATTATGAAACTCTATGTAGAAAGAAAGGGCTGGCGGCAGCAGCAGCAGCGCAGCAGCAGAAACGCTGCCGGTGTGGACGCCACACACGTGAGAGACGCAGTAGTTAAGCGAGGCAGCCGCCACGCAGCTGCTGACGTGCTCAGTCTGGCCCGGGCGTCACTGCAGCCGGGGACTCACTGGGTACACCGAGTTTAGCGGCACTTCTACCGGTGACTGTATAGTTGTGACATCACGACCTTACGGAAGTCCTGACGGCTCGTTTAAAGGCACAGTTTGTGAATACGTGCATTTGTCTGTGGATCGAGCATTTTGAGCACCTAGACCTGCTTTATAATAATAATAAAAGACATCGATCGACATCGTTTAGGACTTGAACTTGGGACTTGACTTCTAGCCAAGACTTGAGACTTGCAGAACAATGACTTAGTCGCTCTTGAGAAGAGAAGTCCTACTTTATCGGTTTGTCTCAGGTGCTCTGGCAAAGACGATCACACTAAACCAGCTGCATCCAGAATCTGTTCAGTTCATGAGGAAACTTTCTTCTTGGCTCCTCTGAACAAACAATGACAAAGGATCTGACAAAATCCTTCACCTTCAGAGTAAACCTCCCGATGTGTTGCTGATTGTTGATGCAATCAAGAGATGAAACCTTTCCACGCCCTTACGCTGCTAGTTTCTATCTAGTTCTAGCAACTCCCTGTTTTTCCCAACACGTACACAACGTCGAGGCCAGAAAGTTGAATTATCCGTCATTCATCATCCGTCACATGTCGATGCTACAACTGGTTTGCCTGTAACTCATTTGGGGGGTTAGCATGGGAGGCGCTCGCCACTTGGCTGGAGCTGCGGCGTTGACAGCTATACGGGACTTCTTCCCAGCAACCTACTTCTGTGAAACTGAGGCTCTGCGTCCCAGATGTTGCTCTGCTGACCTGACAACAAGATGATGAATCGATACGCTCTCACCCTGTAATGAAGCAGCAACACATCAGGAGCTGCAGGAACAACAAGCTCTTTGTCATATGTAGATAGAAGAAGCGTACAGCTCGGAGCTACAGTAATGCTGCTGCAGTAACAGACACATCTGACAGCAGTTTATACAGGAAGACACAGCCAATAGAAGCAATAACTCCACAAACACCTTCTCCATACTGGCTAGTAAACACTGAAACATCAGATGAAGTGAACACAGTGACTGATCAGTTCTTTTAAAGAGCTTTGGACTCTCAGGAGTCCATTGTGATCCCACGAGAACCAACTCATGTTGCATGTTCAGGATATATTTATTATAATGAGGAGCAGTTAGCGAGGAAGGAATGGAAAGGCCAACGAAGGAATGTTTCCTCTAATGTCTCCCAGTGAACTACAGGCTGGAGGTCGGTACTCTGTACCGTCAGGATATCCACCAAAACAACCCACAACCAAATAGTACCAAAACCTCTCCTGCAATCCATCCTCTTTGTGCCCAGATCTAGAAAAGAATGACTTTGTACGGTTTTGTTCGCAGCCAATCACTGCAAGCGTCCTGGCCCGCTACCGCCGCAGCAGCTACAAGCCGTACAGCCGGCCATCACACGGCTCTGCACGCGGCTCTGCACGCGGCTCTGAACGCGGCTCTAATCGCGGCTCTGAACGCGGCTCTGCACGCGGCTCTAATCGCGGCTCTGCATGCGGCTCTGCATGCGGCTCTGCACGCGGCTCTAATCGCGGCTCTGAACACGGCTCTAATCGCGGCTCTGAACGCGGCTCTGCACGCGGCTCTGCACGCGGCTCTAATCGCGGCTCTGAACACGGCTCTAATCACGGCTCTGCATGCGGCTCTGCACGCGGCTCTAATCGCGGCTCTGAACACGGCTCTAATCGCGGCTCTGAACGCGGCTCTGCACGCGGCTCTGCACGCGGCTCTAATCGCGGCTCTGAACGCGGCTCTGCACGCGGCTCTGAACGCGGCTCTGCACGCGGCTCTGAACGGGCTCTAATCGCGGCTCTGAACGCGGCTCTGCACGCGGCTGTAATCGCGGCTCTGAACGCGGCTCTAATCGCGGCTCTGAACGCAGCTCTGCACGCGGCTCTAATCGCGGCTCTGAGCCCGGCTCTGCGCGCGGCTCTGATCGCGGCTCTGAACGCGGCTCTAATCGCGGCTCTGAGCCCGGCTCTGATCGCGGCTCTGAACGCGGCTCTAATCGCGGCTCTGAGCGCGGCTCTGCGCGCGGCTCTAATCGCGGCTCTGAGCGCGGCTCTAATCGCGGCTCTGCGCGCGGCTCTGCACGTCAGGTCTGTTACCATGACGACAAGCTAACAACTTTCAAAATGCTTGTTTTCTGAACGGCGTTCGGATCGATCAGAGCCAGGCTGTGCTAACATTGCAGCTGCTCCATCAACACTCAACATGACGTCATCTAGTCATAAACATACGGCAGCGACGTCGTTGTAAACGG
>CAKALS010000375.1:15000-20000 GCA_916701275.1 Sebastes miniatus | reverse complement strand
TAGAGATATAGAGATATAGAGATACGGAGATACGGAGATATGGAGATATAGAGATATCTAGAGATATAGAGATATCTAGAGATATAGAGATATAGAGATACGGAGATACGGAGATACGGAGATATGGAGATATAGAGATATGGAGATATCTAGAGATATAGAGATACAGAGATATAGAGATATAGAGATATGGAGATATGGAGATATAGAGATATGGAGATATAGAGATATAGAGATACAGAGATACAGAGATACAGAGATACGGAGATATGGAGATATGGAGATATAGAGATATAGAGATATAGAGATATAGAGATACAGAGATATAGAGATACAGAGATACAGAGATATAGAGATATAGAGATACAGAGATATGGAGATATCTAGAGATATAGAGATATCTAGAGATATAGAGATATGGAGATATAGAGATATGGAGATATAGAGATACAGAGATATAGAGATATAGAGATATGGAGATATAGAGATATAGAGATATAGAGATATAGAGATACAGAGATATAGAGATACAGAGATACAGAGATATAGAGATATGGAGATATGGAGATATGGAGATATAGAGATATCTAGAGATATAGAGATATCTAGAGATATAGAGATATAGAGATATAGAGATATGGAGATACGGAGATATGGAGATATGGAGATATAGAGATATCTAGAGATATAGAGATATAGAGATATAGAGATACGGAGATACGGAGATATGGAGATATAGAGATATCTAGAGATATAGAGATATCTAGAGATATAGAGATATAGAGATATAGAGATATAGAGATATCTAGAGATATAGAGATATCTAGAGATATAGAGATATAGAGATACAGAGATACGGAGATATGGAGATATGGAGATATAGAGATATGGAGATATCTAGAGATATAGAGATACAGAGATATAGAGATATAGAGATATGGAGATATGGAGATATAGAGATATGGAGATATAGAGATATAGAGATATGGAGATATGGAGATATGGAGATATGGAGAGATATAGAGATACAGAGATATAGAGATATAGAGATATGGAGATATGGAGATATCTAGAGATATAGAGATACAGAGATACAGAGATATCTAGAGATATAGAGATATAGAGATATAGAGATACGGAGATATGGAGATATGGAGATATAGAGATATCTAGAGATATAGAGATCTAGAGATATAGAGATATGGAGATATGGAGATATAGAGATATGGAGATATAGAGATATCTAGAGATATCAGCAACATCATTTTGACCAGTCAATTCAGGATATCTGTAACTCTATATGGACTGGTACGATTCAAACTACTTTAACCATCCATGTGTTTCTCATTACAAATATGTACAACTGAATTATGACTAGATGCACTTCAACCTTTGAAGCATCATTTCACTTTGAACTGCATTATTTGTTTAATGATATTGAACATGCGGACTGACTATCTATTTATTATGTATTTCATTATTTTTCATAATCATTGTCTTTATATTGTTTTACATTTTTACTGCCCTTTAAGACAGTTTGCATATAAGACACCGGTCACTAACCTCCTAGCTGTCGCTGGTATAGTATCCTATATTATATTTATAGCCCGTCTGCAATGCATCGGGGATGTGACGGGGAGTTGCACACTCTATCTCGTTGTACCTGTACAATGACAATAAAGGAAATCTAATCTAATCTAATGACTTGTTGTAATTCCAGTTTCAGAGATCTACAGTTTATTCTGACGAGTCAGAGTTCCAGTTCAAGATATCTTTAATTCCACTGAAGATATCTACATCGTCCTCTTTTAGATATCTAAAATGAAACTCTGACTAGTCGCTGCCCTGCAGCCGTACGGGTTCATAACGTGTGTCTGGAGACAGTGAGTCTCCGACAGGCTGTACATTTCTATCACAGCTCTCTAGTGAACAAAGCTCTCGCTGGCCACAGACTCCTGATGATGACTCCTCTATTTCATGTCCTTTTCTAACTATCTGATCCACAGCGGTCCCCGACCCGCTCGTCTCACAGCCGGCTGCACGTAGAGACACGTAGAGACACGTAGAGACACGTAGAGACACGTAGAGACCGATGTCCTGTGTCCAGCTCGGAGGACTAAAGGCTGGTTGTGTTTAACATGAGGTCGTAGCTCGTCATCTACCTCACTACGGTTAGAAAGAGCCCTCGTTGGTGTTCTAACAACTCATGAGTTATTGATGAGTTATTGATGAGTTATTGATGAGTTATTGATCCGGGAAGTTTGAATCTGTGAATATCTTCCACACTTTACTGAACTATCTGAGTTAGCTAAAGCTTCTGCTGACACTGTTCAGATGCTGTGATGGGCCGATATCCAATGAGAAGCCTCGATGAGCAACGTCATGACAACAACTCTGACTAGTCATAATCAGGTTATAGATATCTGGAATAAGAACTCTGACTAGTCCCAATGTAACTCTGGATATCTCTAAAGCCTCGTTCACGCAGCCGCCATGCCACGCAACCGCCACGCAACCGCCACGTCACGCCATGCAACCGCCACGCCACGCCACGCAACCGCCTCGCAACCGCCACACAGCCGCCACACATCCGCCACGCCACGCAACCGCCACGCCACACTGCCGCCACGCTACGACACGCCAGGCCACGCCAGGCCACGCCACGCAGTATGGACTATGCGTTGTGTTAATTCTGGATATTCCAGCTGAGCTAATAGACGTTGCCGTAGCAGCAGAGATCATTCCATCTGTGAGGTGAATGTGTGATGTTGATTACAAATTGAAAGCATAGATTGAGTGTGTTCACACCTGCCTCGGCGGTTCACACCTGCCTCGGCGGTACCCACCTCCATCCGCAGCCCGGCCAGTTGCAGGCGAACGGCTTCTCCCCCGTGTGCCTCCTCAGGTGGGCCTTCAGGTGGCTGCTCTTGGTGTACATCTTGGTGCAGCCGGGAAAAGTGCATTTGTGCATTTTGATAAGATCCGCCACGGGGCTCTTCTGGAACTTCTGACCTCCGACCAGAATCCCCGAGCCGCCGCCGGCCGAGCCGTCCCCGAGCCCGAGAGGCTTGGCGGCGATGGGGACGGGAGCGATGCGTACGAACTTGGAGGAGACGTTAAGGCTGCTGGATGGCAGGATGTGGGGCACCAGGGCAAAGGTCTGACCCTGGATGTTGACCAGCAGCTGCGCAATCTTGATGTCTGAGGCCGGGGTGGGCGGTGGCGGTGGCGGGCGGGGCGGGGGGGGCTGGGCTACTGGGGTGAGCGGCGCTACGGTGGGCTCCTGCTTGATCTGAACGGGCTGAATCTGGAGGATGACTGGCGTCCCGCTACTGTTGGAGCCACTGTCTGCTGATGAAGGTCTGTTGGCTGATGCCTTCTTGGCCCCTGAGCTGGATTCACGCGAAGGGTTAACTGATGTAGTTTTGGTCTCACTGGAGGCGGCGGTGGCCGGGCCGGCGGCGCTGGCGGTGGGGACAGTTTGGTCTGAATACTTGGCGTCTGGCTCCGTCTTGGGCTCAGGAGAGGCCTCCCTGCACCACTCCAAGCCGACCTCTAGATCGAGAGCCTCCTCCAGACCCAGTCCCAACCCCAGACAGCCCTCTCGGATCTCCTGCTTCATCGTTACCACCTCCATGTTCTCCTCCAGGAACTCCTCGATCTCCTCCAGCGTGGGCTGGAAGCACCCTCCCAGTTGCTCCTCCGTCTCCACGTTGGACCAGGTGAGGAAGTCAAAGTTCTCCTCCTTCACGGGCTGGCGTTTGGAGGGCTCATCTCTCCGTGAGTCCCAGAAGAAGGTGGATAAGGGTGTCGGCGCCTCAGACCCTGAAGAGACCCCCCCTAAAGAGGCCTGGGACAGCAGGTGGTCCAGGATGCTGTCCTGGCTCTCGGCGCTGGAGTTGCTGCCGTAGCTGGAGCTGAGCACCTGGGAGTCCGGGCTGGAACAGGAGCGAGGGCTCGACGACTCGCTGAGGTCGTCCTCCGAGAACGGCGAAGGCATCACCTGGTAGGAGCTCAGGTCCGTCACCATGTCGGACAGCCGGTAGGCCGGCGGGGAGCCACAGTACGGAGGAAAAGTCCCCTCGCTAACCGGCGACTTATCCACCATGCCTGCCTGGAGGGGGCCAGACGGACGTCTCTGGTTGGACTCGGAGTCGGTGTTTAGGATGGTTTGATAACCGAGGCCACGCTCTCCTCTCGGCCGAGAGAACGAAACACCTGCTGTCTCTCTCGGGTGGACAAACTCTTACAATCCAAGGTCTCCAGCCACCACGTCTAAACAGAAACACACAGACACAGTCGGTTAATCTGAATCACACACCTGCATACTGCTCAAATTCAAAAGGACAGAGCCGGAGTCAAGTGATTCTAAATGTTATACAGGTAGCATATCCCATAATGCATCTGACCAGTCTGAGACGCTGCAGTCACCGTCTGTGTGCACATCCTCAAACGCTGCAGGACTAGTTCACACCTGGAAGGTGATAGTTGAACTATTGACTGTCGTCTAGGAGCAGCCACGTGACAACATCAGAGACACATCAGAGACACGTCAGAGACACGTCACAGACACGTCAGAGACACTTCAGAGACACGTCAGAGACACGGCAGAGACACGTCAGAGACACGTCAGAGACACGGCAGAGACACGTCAGAGACACGTCAGAGACACGTCAGAGACACATCAGAGACACGGCAGAGACACGGCAGAGACACATCAGAGACACGTCAGAGACACGTCAGAGACACGGCAGAGACACATCAGAGACACGTCAGAGACACATCAGAGACACGGCAGAGACACGGCAGAGACACATCAGAGACACGTCAGAGACACGGCAGAGACACGTCAGAGACACGGCAGAGACACGGCAGAGACACATCAGAGACACGTCAGAGACACGGCAGAGACACATCAGAGACACATCAGAGACACGTCAGAGACACGGCAGAGACACATCAGAGACACGTCAGAGACACATCAGAGACACGGCAGAGAC